>JBBUKS010043652.1:0-10464 GCA_038050645.1 Hedychium gardnerianum | reverse complement strand
AAATCAAAAATAAAAAGAGAAGAACAGAGCACAGACTAATCCAAATCTAACTATGATAAAACGAGGGAGCAGAGAGGGGTGATACAACCTGTAGAGGCAAGAGAATTTACAAAGCAATTGTTGTTCCATTGCTGGACATGTTGAAGGATAAGAGATTTTGTCTCACCATTATCAGCATCATCAAGTCACGTTTATCGCAACTATTAAACATGACTTGTCTCATCAAGTCATGCTGGTAATACTTGAATCAATTAAATCAGTTTTTATTAAATTGGCTAGAATTTTATTTGGATATAAGTTGGAGCCATCCTCTTCAGAGTTCCAAATCCTGAACCCTAGCTAGGAACTGTAAGGCATGGAAAGAAATTTTAATCTATGAATTTATTATATGGGACAGTGAGATATGGTATTTAGAGAAATTTTCTGTGCCCTTATACTCTGTTTATTTAGGTAGATGTATAGGAAGGGAGAGAAGAGTGGACAGAAAGGAACAAGTATATATATCTTGGTTCTTTTTTTGGTTAATATTGTTCATTGTCTTTCCTTCCCCACTACTCATATTTGTCAACTGAAGTAAACAGACCATAATTGTTAACTTCTTTTAAACAGATCTTTCAATTGATTCAGCCTGCTTGAACCTTAGGTACAGCTTCCAGCTCAAATGCTACATGGTTACATCCTTAAGTGACAGTTTTTCTGAAATCAGAAAGGAGCAAAATCTTACATGAGCATGGAGAACTGCCTCGGCAAGCATACCAGTGTCCTGCCATGCCTTCTCCATTAGTGCATTATCTCCCAAAACTGCTGCAGAAAATGCAGCTTCACGACCATGACCAGCAACAATCAAATTATTTACTAGCCCCTGAAAGAAATAGCAAAGAATAATTAATGTTCTAAAAAATTTCTTGCTGTAAAATAACTCAGTCAAACAACATTAAAACTGGGCCTCACATGTAACAAATGTGTGCCATCAACGCGGTCTATTAAAATAATATCAAAATAAAAAGGGAGGTAAATTAAATTGAGAATGACTATAGTAATAGGTATGTGTATATAACAAGTTTTCCTTAACCATCAAAACAAGTTTAGAATTATATAAGTCATAATTGATAAATAAGTACTAGGCATGTAATAACAATGAAATGTTTCATCACATTGCTTCACATTGCAACCAAGAAAACAAAAACTACAACAAAGCATAAAAGTTCAATAATCCATAGTCATCTATAGGTTATAACTAATGTCATATTACAACATCAAACTATAGATAACATAACTAATGCCCAATTGCAGCAACCTATAGAAGAAAATTTGAATTTTTTTCTTAGACACACCTGGATCATCTAAGCAAACCGCTTGAGCATCTTGGGCTGCTTTTTAAAAGGACTGCCTAACAAGATCCACCTAGCAACTTGGCAAAACCACCTAGGCAGCTGCCTAGACCACTTTTAGAAATTATGACGATTATCTTTGACATGACAAAAAACAGTATTATTTTACCTTCACTTGCTTCTATATTTACCACAATTTAAAAGATTTACTTTATTGGTTAGTTAAAAACAGATGCCTTAGTCTATTGTGCTTCCAAACAGTTACTTTGGCACTTGCTTCTCCATCACTGCATGTTGCTCCCTTTTCCCAGTTGTCTGGGATTGGAAGCTCATCACTCACCTTCAACTCCGTGGCAAAACTTCAGAACCCACACACTGGTTGGGTCAGAGCTTCTCTGGCTTTCTGTTCTTAAGATGTTAATAAGCTTTGGGTGGATATGTTCATCACAATGAGCAGAAATTATGCCCACTCCCATAGAACTAAAGGATCTAAGCAACCCCATCAAAAATCTGATTCTCTAGTAGTCATTTGTTAAATTGCTATGCTAAAAAACCACAGATTTGTGGAGCCATGTAGAGTGCCTGATATGGCGTTGGGCATTAATCTGAAACAAATTTGATGTATTGTAGATATGATGTTATCCCAAAGTCCCAAAGTCTGTGCAAATCATCCTTCACCAGATGTTTGATCTGGCTTTCATAATCTGAAAAAAAAAATCTGACCATTTGATCATCATCTTGTTTGATGCAAACCAAAGACATTTGCAATATTTTCAATTTAAAGGAGAGTTAACTTCCATAAAATATCCTACAGCTCTAGAATATTATCCTTCTTTTACCTATTTCCTTAATCTTCTAGTTAATTCTATTGTTATCCCTCACCATCTTGATGTTTTCGCACCTTTAACAGCTGTAGATAAATACCTGCATAAATAGGTCTTTGATTCTGACTTATTTAAGCAGTATTTTTCACTCATTCTAATAAGAGCAACCCTTACAGGCTCTCTGCAACTGCAAGAAGTCATATTAACTTGCAATTCAAGGCTTCTCAGATGCACCACTCATCACGACCAACTGAGCTACATTCAAGCATCCAACAAGTAAAAACTGCTAGCTTAACAACATGAAGCTGAGAATATACAAACTGTTGTAGAAATAAAACTAATCATTTCGTTCCTGACAGATTAAAATTTTCTACAGGTTAGGATGTGTGGATCTTAAGAAGTTGCAACTGTTGTAACTAGAAACATTGATTCCTTTTATTTTGTTCTCTTAACAGTCTTGAAGAATCAATGTCCAGGTGAAAATAACCCATGAAATATGTTACAATCAAGTGTCATTTGTAACACCTTGACACCATCAGTGAGTCATGATCAAAATTTTCCTTTCTATGCTGGAAATAAGAGTTATAACTGAACAATCTTCCTCTAATATCAGTCATACTAACAATTTAATCTTGTTTTCTCAGTTTTGGAGGCTGGAAGTTTTTGGTCAAAAGAATACATAAGAATCTGGTGGGGTGGTTTGGATAACTTAGGGTAACAAGATTAAAAGAAGCAGCTAAAAGTGGACTAATGATTTGCATATATCAAAAGTAGGAAAATTTTCAGTCACATTCTTTAACATTCTCTAATAGGGCCATCTCTGTTGATGTACAGATTATTTCAAGATAAATGGAAGTTTCTGACGTTTATCAATTATTCATTGTTTGTGTTTTCTAGATTTATGACTATGTATCCATGCCATTGACAAAGTGCTAGAAAATAAATGGTTTACATACTGAAAGTCTAGTTAGCTCTCCATGATTTGCAAGCCGTAGTGCTAATCCTCTCAAAATTTGACCTTGCAAAGCACCCTTCACGGATCCAGCAGCAGCCAGCCTTTTGAGGGCTTCACGTGCAATATCAGATTGTCCTGTAGCATCTGCAGCATCAATAAGGTCTAGAAATTCTTTAGCAAACTTTGCTATACCCTTAACTGCATCCACTAGATTTTCCTGTTTAACAACCGTTAGACTTAGAATCTCAGTGATATCAGCAGCATTTTTCTCTTGACCAACATCCCTGCTATTGCTCATTGTCAACAAGCACTGTAAGGCCCTCTTCAAGTCATTGCTTTGCATAGCCAAGTCAAACTCTAACCTGATAGGAGTAATTTGATCTTAGTAACTACTTGAATTTGTATAATAGTACTGTACCATATTCTCAAATGCAAACTACATGGGAACGAGGAAGAATCATCTCAAAACCACATGCTTTTCACAATTAAATATTTAGCACCCACATAGTCCAACCTCTTGGATATTCCAGGCAAATGTAGAGCTTCGGTTGCATATCCCATACCAAGCATGAACTGAGCTAAATCATCATGATGCTCACGGCTTAGTCTAGTTGCCCTGTTGAGGTGAAGAAATAGTTAAAAAGATTGTCTAGTAGTTTTGTCTCAGAAATTGAGTGTAAAGAAGAATGATATAGAAAAATCTACCACTTCACTGCACTAACTGCATCTCCGTATGCAGCCAGACAACGACAACGTATACCTGGATGACTGAGAGACAGGGCATGTGCACACATATACCTGAAGAAGGATAGAATAGATCCATTAAGGTTCAATTTCTAAATACTTAGCAAGGTACAACCATCAGGAACCTCTACACAGTGTGTTTACATCAACACTGGGATGGCTTTACTTCATGTAATCTCCCTGAAAATTTGGTGTCAACAATATACCTTGAAAAAGTGTACATGCAAGAAAATGGCAGAATCAAGATGTAGTTTTAAGTGCTTAAATCCAATTGTGATCTTTAACTCTATTGTCTCCACAATATAATCCTCTCAGATGTTGTATTAATGCATGAAAAATTGCATCTTGGCTATGTGAAATCATATTGAAGTAATGGTTTCGAGAAAATAATATTGTACAACTACAATAAAAACAAATGCATTGTAAGATAATGCAGAAAAGCAATATCACCTGTCAACAAGCCAAAGAACACCATCTCTAACGCCAACCACGATAAGAGGCCCAATGGGGCGTTTTTGTTCTTGGGGAAAGCGAGTAACTGCCACAGAGACACCTCCACCAGCAACTGCAACTTCGTTTACTTTTCTTTCTTCCATTTCTTTTAACACTGCATCATCCCCATCTACTTTGGTCTGCTGCTTAGGCAATGTAAGGAATGGAGGTATAGAAGGTGCATGCTGAAAGGAGGCTAGGCGAACAACCTATAAGCATATTTGAGTTCATGTATCAGTTGTGTGTGCAATTTATCAACTAACAAGGAATTTTAAAAAAGAAAAAAAACATCAAACGACATGAACTTACCCATCTTGAGTTTGAAACTGGAGTTTCATATTTGAGAACAATGATTCTTTAGCAAATGATCTATGTTAATAACTAAATATACAAACGTTTAATAAAGATGAAGTTTTGGGATCTTTTTATCATTTGGAGAAAAAAACAAGGGCAAATTTCATTCTAAACCCAAAGTTTTGTTGCTTTTTTTAAATTCCCCACAATGAATATTGTCAAAATACCCTCAACGCTTCTCTAACTGCTTCATTTAAACCCTAGCTGTTAACTCCCCATGTTAATTCAACGAGTCCATCTTTCACTACAGCATCTCGATGATGTCATCGGCAGTGGCTCTAACTTCTACATTGAAGAGTTGCTCAAAGGAATGAAGCATGAATTCCTTTCCAATTCTAATACTGCTTCCCGATGGGACAAGGGTGGACATCCAGCAGCCGCTGCTAACATTGATTCAAGGCAAAGCACGCAGTCAGCATGGTGGTGCATGCGTCGGTTGATGAGGAGTGTGCATCTTTCAACCTGGACAATGCAGATAACTCTTCCACATCCAACTGGTCGTCAGCATACCAGGAATGACACAATTCCACCAGATTGATGTTACAATCTTATAGATGATGTCATAAAGGCCACTAAAGATACACTGATGATGTATGTTAGAGATCGAAGATCCAAAAAGGAAATAGAGAAGGTGACACTTGATGAGAATTAAGTGGTAGTAGAAGCAGTTAGTTTTCTCGTTCTTTAACTTTTGATTTTGAAAAGGTTTATACATAAAGGAAAATCAGTCATATTTTTGGAACTTCATGCTAGCTTTAAGCTCTCTAATTAGATAAGTGAATTTGATCTTTCATGCAAATGGGTACATGTTATCTTTCAAGGAGTGATTGATAGATGAAATAATTGTTAAAGGCAGCCAACTAAATCAAGGCAAATGTCCAACTGCTCTCTCTCTTCAACCACCTGCTAAGCAATATGAAGCGGTAGATCAAGCTGTAGAGTATTGGAATTGGTCAATGTTTATCCATCACCCAAGGCAACACCAGATGTTGAGCTGCTCTCTACAGATAACGACAACTCTTGCAGCCAAAGGCAGAATACTAAACCACATCAACAGGAGGTAGGAGATGAACACCCAGAGTCATAGACAGACTGCAACATTAACGGAGTCGATGGAGTCAATTCAGATTTGATGACTGGAGTGAAATGAGATAATTTAAAGGACTCAAAGGGTATCAATTGTTAAATGTTAGGGTGATAGGGCATTTCAAAATAGATAATCCATTCCCTCTCCCACCACTTCCTATGCCTTGAACAGCAATAGATTAATCAACATATAACAGGCTGCATAGGCAAACACAACAAACTGAAATGAGATTGTAGATCATGCTTTCTCACCCAAATAATTTAGCAATATTATTCCTTTTGGCAAATCTTGAGAGAGAATTTCATAAGCCCCCGGGGCAATGGTGCGATGGTTAGACCCTCCAATGGATAACGAAGGGATCTAAGGTTCGAATCTCAGCTACGACGCATTGCAGGGAATTTTTCCTCCAATGAGAAGCGGGCCTAAAAATGCTGGCCTAAAAATGGGCCTCCATTAGCGCTTCCCGATTTACCCTGGTGGCCGGTGGGAAACTTCCGTGGGGCCGGGCCGGTCACCCCAGGTCCGACATTACCCGACCTGGTTAATCATTTTGAGAGACAATTTCATAGATATATTTCAAAATAAGCAAAACTTTCAAATATGCCCAAGTTGAAGCTTCCTGGTGCCATTAGCATGCTTATCATTTCCATATTTCCAAAATAATAGTCAGTAACATGCCACCACGACTAACTGAAGAATATTTATAATTAAACAAGAAACCAAATTGATCACCTGGAGCATTGGAGGTCTTAGAGGGATTCGCTCGTTTGTGGCAACCTGTGGGATATCAACTGTTATAAGTGCCAACTCACCATGCTCAGCAAAGGCTCTACTTTGAGCTTCTCGGGCTTTCATTTCCTCTTTTTTTCTCTTGGTTTCCAAATCTATTGGTGCAACGCCAGCATCAACAAAAACACACCTGGAAAGAGTAAAGCAATTAGATAAAAGTAACAGACTGGCGAATTTCACTTTATTTTTCTTTGAAGTGATTCTTTGCTAATTAATCAGTGGGAAGACTAAAAATCCAGAATTTAATGTCCTTAGAGGTTGATTTTGTCAAACTTTATGAAAGGTATAATAGCCCATGTCATTGTCAAGATATGTTTTGTTGCAGGTACGATTAAACCAGTTCAGTTTAACTTGGACAAATATGACCGGTATTTTAAATCTCGTTCCTTCCGGTTGAGACCAGTGGAAATTTTTGTTCACTCATCAACCGGCACATGAGAAGCTACAAAACTACCAATATGCAAGCAGGCGAACAAACTACTACCTCATTGCAAGAAGCTTCAGAAGCTCCAAATTCGCTTATTCTTCATTGTGAAAAGCTCGGAAAGCTATGTTACACTCATCCTTTGTCTCAGAATCGCTAATCCTTCATCGCGAGAAGCTCCTCAATCACTCATCTTTTGACACCTCTCCTTGAACCACAAGTGTCTCCCACAAGCACTGAAACAAAGCATCTTCCTTGTTCTCTTCTACTTGAGCAAGCCATGACATCTTCCACGAGGTACATCATAAACAACTCCTCCACCCAATTTGTCACACTCCGAGGGTGTAATTCTAGCTCACCAGGAGGCACCCCACTCGGTGACAGTGTAATAAAAAGGAAACTAAAAGCTATATAAATAGATAACCAAGAAATTCCACAAATATTTAAATGAATATAGAAAATTTGTGAAATTTTTTGGATGGCTTGTTTATATAATTTTTAGTTTCCTTTTATTACACTATCATCGAGTGGGGTATCTCCTGGTGAGCAAGAATTACAACCTCGGGGCGTGATAATTTTAGGAGAAAATTTGTTGAATTTCTTAAATGTCTTGTTCATTTGTCTTTTAGTTCCCTTTTTATTACACTGTCACCAAGTGGGATACCTCCTGGTGAGCGGGAATTACACCCCGGGCATGACACACTTCTCCACCGCTTAGGGTTCATTAGGCATCCACCTCCACTGCCTAGGGTTCGCTGGTTATCCTCCTACTACTTAGCCAAGGGTTGTGCTCATCACACCACCAACACTAGCATGATCAACATATCTCGTCCCAATTGGGACTGAAACCCCCAGTCCGAATGAAATTTCAAACTTTGAATAAAACAAGTCTAATAAACACGCCAAAAACCTATTAGTCTTTGCATCAGCAGCTCAATTCTTTCATCATTTTGTTCTTTCAATAACTTAGACAAAAGTACAAGTTTCTAGGTGCCCATAGGTATGAAACATCATATGCATTTGCAATAGAAAAATGTTTGTGAATGCACCAACACAATATTCAAGTTGTAGAATCAGAGTTTATTAGAAGAAACAAAGACATAATAAGAAAGTGCATGTGGCAAAAATGCATCTGCAAGAAAAAAATTTACACCTGATTGAAGATAAAATAAAGACAATGACAATCCTATGGTTTACTGATGCACTCTAGAGCAGAATGTGGTAAAATATTGAAAGAATTAGTATCAGACCATCATGGTCAATAGGACACTGTAAGCCATCAAAACAGGGATATGATACTGTGAATCAATTGAGAAGTATATGCAACTGTAAGGAAGAAAGATTATTTGTTATAATGTTATATGGAGGATTTGAGCTTACGAGTGTAACAAAAAATAATAAGTAGATTTATTAGTGCTTCAGCAGAAAGATGAACATTATTGCCTGTCCCCAAATGATTAGATGTAGCTGCATTAACTTCTCATACAAATGCTGGAGTGCAATCTTTTGCAATACATCATGGTCAAAAAAGATTGAATTCATCCATTATCTGAATCAAGAATTGGTTTGGAGAGGAGAAGACAGATGTTCACTATGTGAATGAAATCAGGAATCTCAGAGGAGAAAAAAATCAGAAAGGATCAAAAAGGATTCTTAGAGACAATTATGTTCTATTTTTGTCGACTCTGAAAACATCTAAATGCTGGAACTAGCTATTGATCTTTCAATGCCAAATGCATCCAGCACCAGACCACCAGCAAAATATAAGATCAACAACATTTGGATCCACAAGTACATTTTGTATTATAATGGGTTCAATGAACATAAGAGCTTGAGGAGTTTTTTGTATGACTTACTCAATTGTAGTTGGTGTAGCGACAAAAAGTTGCCTGCGATGCCAAACAGCACCAGTAGCAAAGGGGATTGCAACATCTCCGAGGTACCTAAACTGAGGACGCAAGGAAGATATAACAATGTACTGATGGTAAGCAAAGGCGCAGTACTCAACAGTTTGATCCCATGCGGTCCATTCTGGCTGAGCTAGAAGGCTGCTCACAGGCTGATACGTCTCCCAACTGCCATGTTTGAATGATAATACGATCACTGTCTCAATTATTAATACATAAAGGAACTACAGATTAAAATAAAAGATAATCCATCTAGTAATCATCATGAGCAATTATAATTGTTAAAAACAAAAAACTAAGAGCTCTTGAATGTGAATACAGGAAAATTTGAGGAACCTGTATAGCTGGAAATTCTGTGGAGCAACTTCTGCAGCAGGTTTGTTGGAAGAAAAAGGATCATCAGGTGCAGCAAAAGATGATGTAACTCCACTATTGCCAAAGCCAGATAAAGGCATTGATTGAGTTGAAATAGCTGTTGCAGCCATCGGGCTGATTCTGCGCGATGTTCGATATGCAACCCCGAGCAAAGCACCACCATGCAAGCCAATAACCTTAAGAGCAATATTGATAAGACAAAAGCTAGCAACCAAGACAATCTTTATGTAGTATGAAAAAATCCAATAAACATAAACCACAATGTATGGGGCATAAACAGCCAGACAGATGAGTAACCGCAACTCCATATTGAGAACCAATGAAGAGAAAACCCAATTAATTTAAAAACTTGAACACAATGAAAACTAAAAAGAGGAAACATAAAACATACTGGATCACTACGGCCTTCAATAGACCTTGTCATGACATGTGAAGTCCCGTCATCTAACAAAATACGAACTTGTACAGTTGCTGAAGCTGCACTAGCAGCTGCGGCAGCAGCTTGAGCAGCTTGAGCAGCTGCAGCTTCTTTTGCTTTTTTAGATGTACCACCTTTGATAAGCGGTATTCTTGGAGCCAATGTAGTTTCAACTACAGCATATCGATCACCACATGTATCCCAAGCAAAAAGCTTCCCAGTCCCATTATCAACAACTGACCAGTCACTAGCCTTGTACACATAAAATGAAGGAATATCTGGCCATACAATTGCAACATACCTAAAAATTTTGAAAAACGTCAAGAGAATATCTTAGCATGAGGAAACGAGAATCACAAACTATCATGATATTGAAGAAAATGTAGGCTAAACTGGAGAAAAAAATGTAGGCTACTTGACACTGCATTTATTCATCAATTTCATAGGGGGAACTATCATGATATTAAAGAAATAAGGTCAACATGATTTAAATACCAGAAAACTAACAGCTTGAGTACGATAAATTTTTGCTTGGAAAACTAATGTTAAGAAGATAAAGGATGGCATATAAAATTAAAACCTTCTTTTCCTTTTTCACCTAACAAACATATGTTCTTAAAGAATAATAGGATGCAAATTAAAATTAATCAATACAACATTTTGTACACAAACTCTTTGATGAATAATCATAGATTTAAACAGTAAGAAGCAGAATGATTGTCAAAATGTTATAAATAATAAATCAGACCAAGAGGAAAGAACTC
>JBBUKS010043651.1:0-29970 GCA_038050645.1 Hedychium gardnerianum | reverse complement strand
AAATGTTTAAAAGTTATAAGAAAAAAAATATCAAGAGAGCTGCTCAATAAAATAATAAAGATACATACTGTTTGACACTGTTATTTCTTATCACCTAATCACATTTATAATATTTATAGCTATTATGATTTTTATAATTGTTACAATATTTATAATAATTATAATTTTATAATAATTATAATTTATATTTAATATATTTAAAAATATTTATATTATAATAATTATGATTTTTATAAATCTCGAATTAATTGGAAAAAAAATTCCAGACTACTTCCTCTCTTATATACATATTTTTCTTTTTTCTATCGCAATCCCATAGCTCCTCCTTATTGTCAGCACAGCCCATGGCTAAAGGATGACTTCGCCTATTGCTACAATATAGATTTAATATATTTATCTAATATTTATATTATAATTATGAAATCATAATTATTATTAAAAAAATTTATATCGACGGAAAGTGTGGAAGATGTATAATTACGCTGAGGGAGGGATTTGTTATATGCCTACTCCTCTATTACTAAATGTACGAAAATATAATTATTATAATATTAACTATTGTAAAATTATAATTATTATATTATAGATTTATCTGATTCATATTCATGGTGATAACAGGTAAAATACCTCGTTTCAGAATTAACACGGAGAAGATAAATTACGAAAGTTAGTCTAACTAACCAGAATAGTAATTAATGTATGGAAAAAAATAAAAATCTGACTACTAATTAAAATTTAATTCTCTTTGTGACAAAAGACGAAATGCTCGCTCCCAACGCCCCCGTCAATCCGTCCCAGGACCAACACGAAGAAGGTAAATCATGACGACTAATCTAGCTAGCTCGAACAGTGATCATGAGAGAGGGTAGAAACCTGACTATTAGTCAGAATTTAAACCTCAAACCTCATTGTGACAATACCTCATGTATTAACCATCAATCCATCCCATAAAAATAATTAAAATTCAATTCTCAAATCTCATGATATTAATACTTATATTAATCAATTCATCCTTTTAAAATTATTTTGCGCTCCGGGCAATATCGCAATTAGTGAGGTTATCTGATTCATACTCTTTGGGTATTAGAAGATACAGTATGTAAGGGTATCCCTATCCTATCATTTCATAAAGAAGGTGAGTAGCGTGGGTGTTTTTTTATTAAAAATTAAAAAGGGTGATGATTTAGAGAAACAAAAAAAATAAGGCGTTTTTTTTTCTTTCCAAAATTATATAGAGAATTTTAATATTTTAAAACGTAAAGGTATTTGTTTACAGTAACAACGAGTAAAAAGCTGACGCGACCCCACCACGGAGCCAGTTATAACGCGAGGCGACTTTGAAAATGAAATTGGGGAGGTAACTAGAACGAGCCGGTGACTGAAACGCAGACGCCGCTTCCAGTCTCCTATCGACCATTCTGCTGCGGGAGGCGTCTCCTCCTCCGCCCTCTGCATCCGGCGCGCCTCCAGCTACCTCCCCGCTTGTCCGCCAGGTACCTATTTCTATGTCAATCTCGAGCGTTACCAGAATGAGTTTGTGCTGCGATCGGAGACTTGGAGTTAGTTTGGACTTGAATCATCGAGTCGATGATGCTACTTGAGTAGATGCTACGATGAATCGATAATAGAACCTAACCGCCCGTTATCCATCGGTGTCTTTCCATAGATTGATTCCTAATGGCGAAGAAAAAGGAGAATGCCGTAACAGACATTTTCCAAAAAGCAAATGCTAAGCAAGATTAAGAAAGACGAAAAGCACTCTCCACTTTCAAATCTAATAAACATCCTTGCAGTTTTTATTTTTTGTAATTTTCCTTTTTATAAAAAAGAAGGAGAGGAATTTGATGTGTATTTCACTTAGATGCTTATGTTCTGTTCATGACATACAAGCTTTCGAGTGAAGTACCAATTGTCAACTGCGATCAAACTTTGGTGAGAACTTGTATTTTGTTGTTCAGATCATATTTTTTGGTCGAAATCATGTTTACTTTTGCAGAAATTATATGTTTTTAATCCCCTTGCATGGCCGTCTTCTATCCTTGGCAAGCTAAATGCCTTTTCCAATTCATCTTTCAAATGTATAGTTGTTCTGAAGAGTTGCATTTTTACGTTTATATGATTTAAATGTTTGAAGCAAATTGCTGATCTCAAGCCCTCTTTTTGTTGTGTTGTGGGTATTTCAGTATAGAGGCAGCCACTTCAAATTAAAGGGATCATGTGCTTGTTTATAAAAAATATAGTCCCTCGGCATCGAACTTCTCATAAACTGACCACAAAAGGAAAAGGTAATATCAGGAGTAAACATCTGAACATATTACTTACCCTTCTTTATAGGAACTAAAAATTTCTTTAGTAGGATTGGATTAATAATCACTGCTACATACTGCTGTTAAAATACCTTGTTTTCTCTTAATTTGTACGCCAGTCACAGAAGAGTGTAACATTTGCTGGTTTCGGTTTTCATCCTTGTCTTCCCATTCATGATGAGTTAGAGGCCACAAGATATATTCTCGCTTGTTTCTATTTGTTTGATCAAATCAGATTTATGCTAGCACCTTGATCGTTCAAAAATTTCAGCTTTTTTGTTGTGCCCCAACATGGCTAGGGTTAATTAGATTAAAAAAATACATTATGCTATCATAATTGTTATTTCAATCATATCTATTTAGAATTTTTTTCTGCAATTTCACATGAAACATCTGGTGAAGGCGCTTCAAAAATTATAAGCCCTTTCTGATACACTCTATTTCTTATAGCATCATAAGGTAATAACTTCCTTTTCAAATGATAACATGTTAAAAATTTGATTCTTCCACTCACATACTTCACAACCACTAAATACTAAGTTTTATTTAACTAAATGCAGGAGACAGTGATGTAGATCATCCTTCACTGTTGCTTTCAGACAATAGAATTCAAGCAAAACCTGTTAGACTCCTACCAATTGAGGTTCCAGCCATTCCCGCAGATGATATAAAGGTAATTATGCAAAAATTGGGCAATGTAACTTCTGATGGATCGAGTTCATACACAAGAGTTTATTGTGATACATTAAGAAATGGGCAAAAATCTGCCATAAAAATGTTAGATGATTCTGGGAAAACAGATCAAGAATTTCTCACACAGGTAAGTGTGACCAATGCTGCTCACTTGTATCGTTTTGTTCAAACTTTTTTTTTTATTATAGTGAAACCCACAGGTAGCAGTGACAGAAAGCTTGCAGCATGAAAATATAGTGAAACTGCTTGGTTATGGTTTTTTTGAGAGTACCCGGTTCCTTGCTTACGAGTTTGCTGCCATGGGATCCCTTCATGATATCTTGCATGGTATAAAATGGTTCCATCTTGTGACCTTAATACTCATTGAAACTATGTATTAGCTCATTCCATGACTGGTAAAAAAAATCTTTTTTCATGTATGGTACTCTTTTATCAGGAATAAAATATTTTCAAACTATGAAAGTCATTAGATATAATATTTATCAAAAAGATTGCCTCTGTATGATCCACACAGAGATACCTTAAATGGTCATTTAACCACTAACCTATATCAGGATCACATCCAATGCACAATCTTAGTCTCTTGGAGATATCTTTGCTACCTTAGATGGTCAAAAAATAATGGCAAACCTTGGTGTCTTATTGTTACTGATTTTTGAGTTTTAATTTCCAGATGATCATTGTGCTTTGTTAACAAACTGCATATTCTATACAGGAAAAAAAGGCGTCGAAGGGGCATCTCCAGGTCCCCTATTGTCATGGGCTCAAAGAGTTAAAATTGCTCTAGGGGCTGCAAAAGGACTTGAATACTTGCACGAGAAAGCAAAATCTCCAGCTATCCATTGTGCAGTCAAATCCAGCAATATACTTTTATTTAGTGACGATGTTGCGAAATTAGGGGAGTTTAATCTCTCTATTAAGGCTCCTGGCACAGGACTGAGTCTTTGGTCTACCCAGCCTCTTGGAAATTTTGTTTATCAAGCTCCTGAGTAAGTTTGTCTAGATTTACTTTTTCAATAGATCAAAAAGCTTGTCATCACTATATGTTTTGTTAGCAAATACTTGCAATGGGTGTGGTGTTTCAGCTTAGATTTGAGCAATGAAATTACTATTTTTCAAAAGAAAGAAGATCTATTGTCCAATATGAATGTTCAAGACCACCGCCCAATTAAAGATAAGCTTATGAAAAGAAAGGAAAATCCCAAGCATTAAAAACCCAACAAATGAAGATCACATGAGGAAGCAAGTGTCCTTGTTGAATCAATGATGAATAAGCTATTAATGCTAAAAATAATGTCTTTTTTTCTTTTTCTTTTTAATATTTCCCTCCCTTATTTATTCCTTTGGATACCAGAGGATAGGGCAAGAAAATTCAATTCAACTTCACAAACCAACTTATGATTGGTATTGATTATAAACATATGACCTGTATGACTATTTCACTAACCGTGATCATAGAAATGTTGCACTAAAAACACAAATTGGGAGTCATGAAATCCACTCACTGAAAAGTTTCAACTTGCACTTTGATTGATGCCTTCTTTCGATATGATAATAGATGACAATTGTTTACTCCATTTTGGAGTAAACAAAAAAAAACTGTTTGATGAAAACCAGAGTTGGTATCTTTATTGTTTTCTTTTAGATTACATCATATGTCCATCAATCAGGTTTCAGACCTTTATTCTGGATGTTAATCAATATGTCATATTGATTGCCCTAACATGCATCAGCAAAATGATATTTTTGCTAACACCGACAACCTACACTTTGTACCTATACTGTACCGAAAAGGATAGGGAAATCATGTTGATTGAGATTTCTACAACTAAAATCACAGCAGGCCTTGAAAGATCAAGCGAAGTGTTCAGCCTCCTTTATTGCCTTTTGCTTTCTTTCTTTCGGTTAAGGTTAATTTTAACAAATGACTAGACCTTTCAGATGGGCGATTGGAGTAGGTTTTCGTAGGTCACCAAGCTCGGTGAAAGGTTTTGGCCTGATAATATAGCTGGTGTGGGGGTTGTGGTGAAGTTCGTCATCTTGACAACTAGTGTACACTGTCCAAAAAAGTTCCAAGGCTCTATTTATAGGCCTTATGATTCATGTTTATACTGCCAAAGCATGTTGCACACCTGGACCATGACATCAACCATGAGCAGACCACCTCTGTTGATGTGATACTGGGCCACAGATCGGGCGAGGTGGCAGGCATGCCAAGTCTAGGTGGCATCATGGGACTACGTTAGGATACATGTCGATCTTCCATTGTTTGATTAGGGGGGTGTGGTCGCCCATGTCACTTTCTAACCGTTGGTTCGGTTAAGGATAGGAAATGGCAGGGGAGAGATGTGATTACTGATTAGATCCTCGACAAGCTGCATCTGTTGTAGTAGCAGAAGTATATTGTGGATACTGGATAGAACCAAAGACCTTAAGCTGAAGCTTTGTTTCTTGGATGGCAGGTTTGTTGCCATTGGACAGCTTACTTCCAAGAGTGATGTTTATGGCTTTGGCGTTGTTCTTTTAGAGCTTTTGACTGGTCGTAAGCCCCTCGATCGGAGTAAACCACATCAAGAGCAGAGTCTTGTGATATGGGTATGTATATTACTTGTTTCACTTCACAAATAATGTGCACAACAACCTTCATTCTCGAACTTTTACTACTGCAAGCACAATCTTTTTGAACTACCATTTGCAGGCAGCAGATAAGCTAACTTACGATAAGGTGGGAGAAATTGTAGATAACAGGTTAGGAGGAAAGTACCCTCCTAAGTCAGTGGCATGGGTAAAACATACAAATTTCCATACTGCTCTTTCATTCTTATTGCCTGCGTTTTGATTAGCATATATCATCGAGAACTTTCTGTTCTATTTTCCACCTTTTTTTCTCCTGTTACTAACCTATATTTTCAACTTTTTCTTGTAATATTTGCTCTATCTTATGCCAGCTGATTGATTTTTAGTGCCATAGATGGTAGTTAATGAATATGAAGCAAGTTCACTGGACATTTGTGTGATTCCAATTAGATTACATGACTAATACTATAATGGTTTGTTTAGGTCATAGGATTAGATATCCTATTCTCTGTGAAATTTCGTGAACTATGTATTCATATGTTTAGTTCCAAAAATGAAGTCGGGATATCAATTTTTATAGAATCATGATTGGAATATTAATTTCTATAGAATTGTGATTCCCTAATCATAAGGAATAGGTATTTCTGAGAATATATATTCTTACTGTATATATAGTTGCAACACTTGCGCACTAACATTCTGACAAACTAAATATAAGATCAAATAAAGCATTTGTTTTTATGTCACGAACCTTCATTAATTTCATTCGCTAGGAATAGTTAGTCACACACACTAACATTACTGCAAACTAAAGATAGGATCAATTGAAGCATTTATCTTGTTCAATTTGAGCAAACTTAATATATATTCTTTGTCGATTTCATTCCTTATGAATAGTTTTTCTATTTCCTTGGCAATTTTATTCGATGAACTTAACACAAGCTCACGCGCCATTAGAATCCTGTAAGGGTCATACCATATTTTGATCAGAACATATTCCTACGAAGAGAAAAGGAAGGAAAGATAACAGTTCACCTCACCTTCTCCAAGCTAGGATACAACTGAACTCCCAGTTTATGTTCTTGGCGATGTTTTGTTTTCAAAAAACTATTGTTTGTGCTGTCCAAACCAAAACATTGGCTTATGGTTTTTGATCTCATTGCACTGCTTATTTTTATCTCTTAATGATTCCAATATCGAAAAAGTTCAGCGATTGTTTTGTGTTGTGAACTTAATAGTTAGGATGTCCAGTGTCCCCATCATTTCAAATGGCTTCCAACAGTTTTTTGAGTTCATGAAATGCTCTCTTTGAATGCACTTTGGTACACTCAATAGGTTTCATGTTTGAAGTTAATTGTTAAGCTATATCTTAAAACTAGGGTTGTTAACTATTCGATCATTTTTCTCTTTCTCTTTTCATGCTCTCCGGAGGAGCAGATGGCCACCATCGCTAGTGCGTGTTTGCAATTCGACCAAGATCATCGCCCAAAGATGAGTCATGTTGTCAAAGCACTAAGGAGAAATGAATCCTTGATGTGTTCATAGATGCTGAAGCACGATGGAATGTTTCCTTAACGCAAAATGTAGATATACTCGAATTTGAACCGCGCGAAGTCTTTGATACAAGTTTCATTTATTCTCACTGCATTCCGCATGAAAGGCCTCACACATAAGATATTTTAGTTGTTTGATGCAATGTTCATATATATATATAAAATGTATTTCGCGTGAAAAGAACTCTTGCAAGTTTTGATAGTTGCGTATTTATTTATGTTCGTTCAATGACATTTCTTTTTAACTAGTTGAGACATAGTTCAAGTTGATCATGATCCTGTATTTAAAATTAAAACAAGGAAATTATATGTCAAAATGCAAAGTTATAATCTTCAATTTTTGTTACTTCCAAACAAAACTAAATTATTATCTTCGCTATGTCAATCCGGATGGATTTGATGGAATTGAGCTAAGCTTATTATCTCTCTCTCTATATATAATATTATAGCTCTTCCATAGATTTATATTTTTTATAGAAATTTTCTTCATATTTAAATTAATTCACCATATTTAACTATTTTTTTTAAATGAGTATTAAAGTACATCATAAATCTCAATTTGTCTTTCAAATATATTTATTTTAATAAACTCAAAATTTAATCTTTGAAACATGATACTTTGATGATAAATAAATACATGTTTTTTTAACAAAATATTAATAATGTTTATAGTAACTCTATTATATAATACCCATCCTATAATGTCAACTAATTAAATTAATCTAACATAGTCTTTAGGGTCATTTATCTTCTTTCATTCAAAATTAAGAAAGTGAAAAGATCTTCTAGTAACAAATAGATACAAGATACAACAAATAAACTCGATCGAGCCTATCTTATGATACTCTTTCGTATGTACTTGAGCCAATCAATTCTACCATCTTTCTAATATTTTCGATTGATCTCTAACAAGTTATGAATGACTATGAGTCATTCATTCTACCTTTTTAGTCGACCCTCACCCTTAGGGTCGGTTCTACTTAGTCCACCAAAGTGAGTTGAAAAATTAAGGGCAGTAAATTAATATTTCTCAACGTATAGGAAGTGAAGTGAAAATTGAAAATGTTCTACAAAGGAATAAAAGAACTTCGAGGATGAAAACGTAAACTATGTCCGAGTTCTTCGAGTTGCGTGCTGCTGCTCCGCCCGCGCCGGGTCGCCGCGTTGAGACAAGGACGATAGAATCGAGTTGCCAGCTGCCCTTTCCCCTCGCACTAATTTTCTATTTCCACCCCTCAAACACACTTTTATCACCGAACAAACCCTTCGTCCCTTTCCAAAATATCACCAACGCTCTTCGTTATTCATTTAACAATTTATATACGCTAGTAATTATTGTAATATTCGAAATTCCAAGTACCAAAATATTTATTCATCTTTTTCTACAGTCTATTTTAGTAAAACACTAAGTTTCATTTGAAGAGACTTGAATAATGAATTAATTAATTTATAATATAATTTATTTAAAAATATTGTAAAAAAATAGTAGTGGATATAAAAAATTTAAGGGCAATTAGAGAAGAAATTTAAGAATAAAATACTCTTTCCATATTTTTCAATGATATAAAAAATAATATTTTTAATTTTTATCCAAAAAAAATATTAATAACTTTTATAAGTTTATATATTTTTTAAATTTAGATAACATAATTTATTACATATTCGTGTCTGTGACTGTAAATTCTAAAGCGTTATTTTCAAATTAAGAAATGTTAGGGGCGAAATAGAATTTTAATTTACAAAAAACTCCTGAGTGATTCGACAACGCTTGAGAGAGAGGACGGAGGAGGACGACGACAAAATGATGAAGTCGGGGGGTCAAAAATGGCGGCACAAAGGCGCTCGCAGTTCCGACGCACGGCGATCGAGGTGGAAAAATGTTCAAAGAGCTCCGACAAGCAGGCTTCGCAAGCCGTCATCCTCCAGCCCCTCCTCAGTCCACTCCTCGCCTCGCCATTTCTCCATTTGGTGGTTTCTCTCTCCGCAACTGCGGAAGGTGGCGTCCAGAGAGGAGGATAGAGAAGGGAGGCGATGGGGACGAAGAAAGGTTGCACCTTTGCGACCTTACCCTCCGCATTCGGTTAGTGTCCCTGCGTTTCGTCTTTTCCCCCTTTTTCTGTGCCGTAGCGAAGATGGATTCGCTAGTGGATTCAATGTGATCGTTAGTTCATTGCATTTGGGAACTAAATCTTCTAGGCGATTCACTATATCTTTGTTTTGATTGACCTTGATAACAATTCATGAAACTGATGATAAAGGGTGTCATAGTTTCAGAAACAGCAAGATCTTCAACAAATCTGTTTGAGGTTTGCTGTTTTAAGAGCAATCCCTTTTTTGGGTCAGGAAAGCAATCTTTTTCCTTCTTTTCTTACTGAAGGCAAAGTTTCCATCAATGCATGATGAGCTCAAAGCGAGAATGAGTTAGTAAATAAGTAGTTTGGTGAATTTGTAATACTTTTATTATCTCTATTTATATTGAATTGATACACACCTATGGTACTCAATGTTTCTTATACTCTTATCTAGCTCCATCATTCCTTCTTCCCCTATTATCAAATGCTAGATAAAACACTTGGGAAATTTCCAAGATATTACTTACTAGTTTTGGTAATAATTTCTCAATAAGTTACAAGGAGTATTAACCATGGTAATTCGAGCATGGTTGACGCCTAGGCATATATGCATCGCGTTTTATGCTCGGTACAAACATATGTTAGTTCACTCATGGCCTAACAGTTGATGTTTGCTAAACTCTCTTATGGATTGTTACTTTTGTCGCTATTCATTAACTACGTGACCAAGAAGGTGATGTAGATTCATTCGTGTTAAGTTTGCGTTACCTAGTAAATGCTTAAGGTCTGATGTTTAAAAAATGCTAGATTTGTTCATGTTATTGGTTTGTGATTATCAAGTAAATGAGTAGGCATTCTATGTTAACTATCAAAGTTTTACTAGCTATTTTTGTTTGTGTTGTTTTGATGAGAAGGAATAGGGAACCACTATCTAATTATATCAACAATTATAGTTTCCTACTCTAGTAGTTGGACTCTTTATTTATAGTCTCTCAACCATTCACACTCGTAGTAGACTCCTAGCACTCTTGTTCGTTACTTGTATAGATTTTCAAGAACTAGTGTAAAACACTTAAAATCCATTCCTTGATCCAAGTACTTGAGTCTAGTAACATAAGCTTGATACATGCTATCAAATATGTCATATCTGAGTAAAGACATAAGGTTTAGTATCGATATTTTACTTGATTAGAATATGTTATCAGTTTGTTGTCGTGGTTAATGCAGTGTAATGACTAAAAGTTTGATATATCCATTTAAGCTTTTATCTTGTCATTATGTGACAATGTGTATGATATTACACTGACACTCAGTAGATATGTAAGGTAATTTTTAAGTAGACGAATGTTTAGGTAATTTAAGGTTTTACAAGTTGATTTTAAGAATACATTGGCATCTATTGGAAAACAGTAACAAATGTCTTCGAATAATAAGGAAAATCTGTTGAAATAATCTGTCTCAGCTATTGACACTCTTCATCTCATCCTTTGTACACTTGTCAGATACTCGAAATTGCGACTGTGACACTTTGAATCAGACACCAAGTCACCAACACATCAAGTTTGAGTAACGCAAATCTTGCTTACAATTCGTATACATCAATTTTGGTTATACTTGAAAAGGGAACCCAGAAAAATTAGCATCAAAGTTTTTCTCCTTTTCACTTTATCATCATATTCTGTACTTTAAGTAATCCAAAATTCATTTTTTCCCCGCATTATTCTATTGATTTTATTACTAAAAAGGAAAAAGAAACACAGACAAACTTAAAGATCGGTATGTCATATCCTAAGACATCTGGAGTCAAATTTCATATTTAACCATTTGGTTACTGATATGGTAATGTGTATAATTAAGAATGTAAAATTATACTCCCATCAATAGACCATAACTCGCCTTGTGGGACTAAATTAGGGTGTCAAAACTTGGCATGATAGTACTAGTCATAGTGTCTTAGTCATTCCACTGAATGAAAATGTTATTTTGCAACAACATGCTAAAGTCAAGTTAGCCTCTTTTGAATAAGACAATCAAAGTGCTATAGATTGAAAGTGTTTTTGTTCGGCATGAGATATATCCATGTTCTTTGGTCAAAGATCATGCTATCACAAATTTTAACTACTTGTAGAGATATTACTCTAGCATATATGATTTCATTCAACATAAATTCTGCTCCATTTCACAGGTGAGAATTGCTTCTTCGAGTCTATACTTGAAATACACCTTGTGTGTTAAATAGAAATCTGCAAAGAAGAGAGTCAACAAAGAAATTGCAAAGGTTAAAACCCTGCACTCAAATTCCCAGTTTTAGTACCAAGATACAGGAAATATAGATTTGCAAAAATGTTCATACCTTCCTCGATGACAGGTTTCTGAATTCACATTTTCTACCATTATGAGTTTCAATGCTATAGATTCAAGCTCTCTTGGAGTTATATCTGACAATGAAGATTCAGATGGTTTGTTAATTCCACTCCCTGCAAGGCTAATAATAGTTGCAAATTTCCTTCCTCTGCATTCTGTTCGAGATCACACAAGTGGAGAATATCACTTTGAGTGGGACGAAGATTCATTACTCCTGCAAATGAAAGACGGATTTCCTTCAAAAACTGAGATCATTTATGTGGGTAGTCTGAAAGTTGATATCAATGTAGAAGAACAAGAAGAACTTTCGCAAATGCTTTTAGAAGAATTTAGGTGCGTACCTACTTTTCTTGGTTCTCATCTTCAGAGAAGCTTCTACCAAGGCTTCTGTAAGAGACACCTTTGGCCACTTTTTCATTATATGTTGCCCATCTCTTCTGGGCAAAGCCAGCTCTTTGACCAAACCCTTTTCAGAGCCTACATTTCTGCGAACAGAATATTTGCAGATAAGGTAATGGAGGCAATGAATTCAGATGAAGACTACGTATGGATCCATGACTATCATCTCATGCTTTTACCGACCCTCCTAAGGAAGCGACTGACACATATCAAGCTCGGGTTTTTTCTTCATAGCCCATTTCCATCCTCAGAAATCTATAAAGTTCTTCCAGTTAGAGACCAACTCCTCAAAGGCTTATTGAATGCAGATTTAATTGGTTTTCAGACTTTCGAATATGTGCGCCATTTTCTTTCTTGTTGCAACAGGCTCCTAGGCCTAGATTATAGATTCAAGCAGGGTTACATAGTAATTGATTATTTTGGCCGAGTTGTGAGTATTAGTATTGCCCCTGTTGGCATTCACATTAGTCGACTTGAAAGAATTCTGAATTGCCCATCAACCCTTGCCAAGATTCAAGAGATTGAACAAGGATTTAAGGGGAAGACAATATTCCTCGGTATTGATGATATGGATATCTTCAAAGGTATCAGTATGAAGCTTTTAG
Organism: Hedychium gardnerianum; assembly: GCA_038050645.1. NCBI lineage: Eukaryota > Viridiplantae > Streptophyta > Magnoliopsida > Zingiberales > Zingiberaceae > Hedychium > Hedychium gardnerianum. Next base: position 17,401 of record JBBUKS010043651.1, on the reverse strand, counting down.
CTTTTGAGGTTCTGTTGCAGAGGAATGATAGGCTTCGAGGAAAGATAGTCCTGATTCAAATTGCTAATCCTCCGAGGACAATGGGAAAGAATGTTATGGAAACAAAAAGGGAGGTAATCTCACTTGTCAAGGGGATAAACGATGTCTACGGTAGTCCAGGCTACACTCCTGTGGTCTTTATAGATTATTCTATCTCCCCTCACGAGAAGATTGCATACTATGTGATGGCAGATTGCTGCATTATAAATGCTCTCAGGGATGGTATGAACTTAGTAGCTTATGAATATGTCGTCTGTAGGCAAGGGACGGAGGAGATGGATAGGCACTGTCTCATTCATGAGGTGCCCAAGCACACAAGCACACTGATTCTCTCTGAATTTATCGGTTGTTCTCCTTCTCTGAGTGGAGCTATAAGGGTCAATCCTTGGAGCATTCATGATGTTGCAGATGCCTTGTCTCGTGCAAGTTGGATGTCTGCACATGAGAGACAGCTACACCACCAAAAACACTATCGATATATTAGCTCTCATGATTTGGCTTTTTGGACTCGAGGCTTCTCAAAGGAACTAGAAAGAGCATGCAAAGTCAATGCCAATCAAATATACTATCGCCTTGGTATCAGTCTAAGTTTCAGAGTTGTTTCTCTTTCTCCAAATTTCATGAAGCTATCTATAAGTGAAGTTGCCTCAATCTACAAAAGAACCAGCAACCGAGCAATATTCTTGGATTATGATGGAACCATAATTCCTGTATCTTCAGCAAGTAAGGTCCCATCCACAGCACTGATTTCCATTCTTAATGACCTCTGTGCCAATCCCGGAAATACAGTATTCATCGTCAGTGGAAGAGGAAGGACTACTCTCGATGAGTGGTTTTGTTCTTGTACAAATATAGGAATCGTTTCTGAGCATGGCTACTTCATCAGGTTCGTTGATATGTATATCCGAAGCACTTTTTAGTTATTCTACAATTTTCTGATTGTTTCTTCTTTCAAATTATAGATGGGCTAGAGATTCAAGTTGGGAATCTTCTCCGCCTTTTGGTGTTAACTTCAAGTGGAAAAACACCGTAGAGCTTGTGATGAAATCATACACTGAGGCTACAGATGGTGCCTATATTGAATCGAAGGAGAGTGCACTGGTGTGGAATCATCAGTATGCTGACGTCGAGTTTGGCTCCTGTCAAGCTAAAGAGCTTTACGACCATCTGCAAAGTCTCCTTATCGATGCTCCTGTATTGGTTCATAGGGGCCAAAACATTGTTGAGGTTAAGCCTCAGGTATGTCTTATAATCGCAAAATTTTACATGTTCCTTTTCTTGAATCCACTTGATAAATATGTTTACCAAACCAGATATGACAATATGTTATCTTTCGCTTAATTAAGCTTTTATAGTTGGCAACCTAATTGTGTAGCATATAACAAGTACTCATCATCATCGTCGTCATCAAATCAAATCAAATCGTGTTTACAGCATAGCGAGTAATTCAATTTTATTCGAAGTGAAAATGTTTAGATCATAACTGGATGCTATCGTAACCTTCTCATGACTCGCATTGCAGGGAGTTGATAAAGGGATGGCTGTGGAAAAAATTCTAAAGCAACTGTCTGTAAATGGAAAACTTCTGGATCTTATTATCTGCATTGGTGATGATCGGTCCGACGAAAACATGTTCAGGAGCCTTAATGATTCAGTGGCAAAGCTATCGCTTGCTGCACCCCCTGAGGTCTTTGCCTGCACAGTAGGCCAAAAGCCAAGCAGTGCCAAGTACTACATCGAAGATACCGATGAAGTACTGGAGTTGCTAAGCGCCATGGTAGAAACTCAAAATGGAAGTGTCCCCAATGAATAATAGGTATAGACTCATGTTTTTGTTTCACTTCTTGTGCAAAGATCGATCAACAATGTTCAAAGTATAAAGTTCTCGACTATTCCATGAATCAGTTTGCAATGTTGTCTTTAACTGGGCAAAAGGGGTGCCCTTTTTGTGATTTTAACTCCAACTGACAAGCTAAACAATATGTTTCGCCTGTGCCACACGGCACAAACAATATTTTCTGTTCCACACTTATAAAAAGACGAATTCCAACACCAAAAACAAAATGAGCAACTGCATTTGTTGGTATCTATGATTGAGTTTTTTTAGAACCTTTTAAAACCATCAATATCTGCTGATAAAATTGAAGAAATAAATAAAATTTATGAACAATTAATCTATTTATCAATCGATATTTCTTGTTTTACTGAAGAATTGGTTGCGAGCCTTCAGCGCAAAGAAATTAAAGCACGCAGTGCGAATGACAGTCAGTACCTGGTGCGGTGTATAAATACCCGGGGACTCAAACGACTTTGTACCCAAATTCCAGTCGCGGCGGGAAACGGGCGATTTTGGGAGGCCCGAAGGCAAATTAGCAACCTTCCTCTCTCTCGTTCTCGGGGAAACCCTAGGCAGTTCCCAAACCCTACGGCTCTACCTCGCGCCCGTCGCGGATGGCGCTCGCCATGGAGGAGTTCGTCAATGAGGAGGAGGAGGAGGAGGTCCCGGTGCGATACCTGCCGCTCGGCCGGGTGTACTCCTCCGCCGCATGCGTCAACCCTAGCGGATCCTCCACCCTTGTGTCCAAGAAAGTGAAGGCCCAAAAGATCGGTGATGCGGAGGAGGGGAACGAGGAGGCGGGCCGGAAAGATAAACCCTTAGATGTCAGAGCCGTGGGAATGTGCAATGGCGACGCGGCGAAACCGTTGCTGGTCTTCCAGCGGAGGGCGAAGAGGCCCCGGGTGGAATTGGCCTCGGAGCAGTCGACTGATTCACTGGGGGAGGTGAAGATTATTAAGACCAGGACGAGTATGAAGTACGAATTGCTTAGGTTGGGATCGAGCTCCAGTTCTATGAGCGAGAACTCTGGGTTGCGATTGCGAACAAATGAATACCATAAACGAGTCAATTTATCCGTGGCAAGAAAGATCGTTCGTGGTCCTCAGAAGGATTCTTATGCCTCTAGCAAAGTGAAAAAATGGATCGAGTGAGTTCTTGATCTGTGTTTGTTACTGAATTGTGTTTTATGATACTTGAATTGGTGTTTGGATTTTGATTGCCACTCAGTATTTGGGCTATTCCTCTGCTCTTGTAGGTTGGAACTTGAAGGTGCAGACCCGCACGTATTGATTGGTTTGGAATGCAAGGCAAGTGATTCCCATGGCTCCGAGTAGCCGACCAAATGATTTTCTGTGGATCTCAGCTTTTAACTGGGCCTTTTCAGGTTTTCTGGCCTATAGACGATGATTGGTATAAGGGTTCCATTACAGAGTACAATTCAGATACCAAGCAACATAGAGTACGTATTGAATTTTATCTGTAGAAATGTCCATTCTTCTCCTAACTTATCCCAAAACAGTCAGTCTGGAACCTTCATCTTTGCATGTTGTACATCATATCTCGTGTTTATTTCTTTCTGTGGCATTCGTCGAGTGAAATAAGTAACCTGTGATTTGTTTCAATACCTGTTGGAAGTTTGGGGGCTTATCTGCTTGCACTTATGATATATTTTTCTTCTGAATCTGATCATGATAAATTGCTGAAAGATCCCTTCATGCTTAATATGAATTTTCCAATGTATTCGTAGATCATTTGTCAATGCACATTATACCTTCTCTTTTAACTTAATTAAACAAACTCCACTTAGTGCAGGTTAAATATTTGGATGATGATGTCGAGCATTTGATTCTCTTGAATGAAAAGATAAAGTTTCATTTGTCTTGTGAAGAAATGGAGAATTTGCATTTGAAATGTGGTGTTCCTAACATAGAGAAGAAAGGAATCAATTACAATGAATTGTTGGCTTTGGCACTCAACTTTCATGATTGTCAAGGTCTTGAACCTGGTGAACTTGTATGGGCAAAACTTACGGGTAAGTGTAAATTTATGGTGTAGTTATCTAATACAACCAGTTTCTCACTGATTCAAAGTAGATGTACTTTTATGCAGCAAGTCGATTGTAAGTTGAAAAGATTTTCTTCATCTTCATCATTGTTTAAAAGCTATTGTTCCATGATTGGTGTAAATTTGATGAATGTTCTCAATAGTATTTGAAAATCTAATGTGATAGTAATGTAAATATATTATTTGCTACTTTGTTGCTTAACATGCTTTGTAGCTAGTGGCCTCAACCATGAAAATTATATAAAAAATTAATATATCCTCAATTTATAATGAGACTAAATATTGCAAGAACAGTCAATGTAGCATCTTTTTGTGCTTTCTCTTGTTCCTAACCTATTGTCATCTGGTGTCAAGTCTTACAACATTATTCTTCATTGAATCCACAGTTTGGTGCTACTATCCTTATTTGGAATACTTCATGTACTAAAATTGGACCAGTTTCCCTGAAGGCATGATATTGAGTATTTCATTTTTGTTTTGTAAGAGGAATTTCTAAAATGATTCCATAGGCCAATGTTTTGATATAGTTTCAGGTGGAGGAAGCCAGACTATTATAACTTTGCATAAGCATTTGTGATGACTTCATATCTATCTTAGTTGCATGTGCTTGAACATGTTAAGGTTTCCACTGCTATTGATTTGTTGGAAGCTTGGATTTGAATAAGTTTGCTCATAAACAAGAGCATAAGAATACATATATTCCTTTTTCATTAATGAGTTAAGAGGCCACCTTTTTTTTTGATTTAATTAATTTCTAATACAATTCTTCACATTTGATTGCTAGATGAAAATGCCAATAGTTGAGGCTGCTATATATCTATCATAATTTTTCGTATTTGTTTTTACCAGATGGGTTACAAATGCTTTGTACGTCTTCTAAAGAATCCTCTTAATTATTTACATTCTCATTAACAGGGCATGCTATGTGGCCAGCAGTTGTTGTCAGTGAATCAAATTTTGGACCTCGGAGTGATTTGAAGCCTTCTCGGACAAATCAATCTATTCTTGTACAGTTTTTTGGGACTCATGATTTTGCAAGGTTCAGTTCTTATCTAAGAGATGTTTTATTTCACAATTTCTGAACATGCCCTTTTTCTCAACTTTTTTAAAAAACTTTGGTTTGGATACTGAAAATTTCAGCTATTAGAAAAATGGGAGGATCATGACATGCAAACTTTTGCTTCTATCAGCAAATAATGTGCAATTATGGATATGCTATTATGAAATTTAATACCTTGTATCATGTGTCATTATGGTCTTCTTTAATGAACTATTTTACAGGATAAAGTTGAAACAGGCTATTCCATTTCTCAATGGCCTTCTTTCCTCTTTGCATCTGAAGTGCAAGCAAGCAAGATTTTATCGAAGCTTGGATGAGGCAAAAAAGTATGTGCTTTCTCAGATATATGATTTCCCATTTTCCCTAAGTTTAGAAAACCCTACAGCTGATTGTATGTCCTAGTTACTGCACTCTGGTTTGTTATATCGGTTTGAACCTCATATAAGATGCCTATTATTTTGCTGCAATAGGTTTATCAATGCCTGCAAGTTTGAATTTCACATGGTTGGGTCTACCAGTTAGTGGGTCAATTTATGATAATTGTAGGTTGTGGCAAGAGAACAATATCATATTAGCATTATTTTTTTGCTTATTCTTGTTCTTTTGCCTGTATTTTTGGTATCTTCAGTTGTGCATAACAAAATGCTTAAACCAAGTTGATAATGACTCACTGATCTGAGTTTATAAAGTCTCTTTACTAGTCCATAATTCGCTGCATGGGATTAAACTGGGGTGTCATTGATATATTATCCAATTCTGAAGATTGTCCTCCCCTCCCCACACCCACCTACCCATTTTTTTTGTTCTTTGCTTACATTTGATCGCCAGGTATTTTATCTGTAGCTGTATAAGTTGGTTTATGAATCTTTTTTTACCTGTAAAAGAGTCTCCTAACAGGTATTTGATCGAGCAACAACTTCCTAACAGCATGTTGCATTTGCAAAAGTGTATCAAGGCTGATGATATTAGAGCTGGCTCTGGAGAGGATGAAGGTGAAAATTCTGATGATGATCATTCAGCAAGCAACACAACTAGTGGTGCTGAACATACTAGAGCCTCACCTATTGAAATAGGAGATCTTTGTGTGACTACCTTAGGTAATCAACCCTAAAAAATGTTCGGCATAAATTTTTTTTGACATACTTGTATAACTTGCATATATCATGCAAATTAGTTGATAGTAGGTCAATGCATCTGAAACTATGTTTTGCAAAATGCAATTTGTACTTATAAATCTGTATTTTAAATAATTTTCAGGAAAAATAATTTATGATTCGGATTATTTCCATAATAAGAAGCACATTTGGCCTGAAGGATATACAGCATTTCGGAAGTTCACATCATTTAAAGGTAATACATTACATCATGCTACTAATGTTGCCTATTCTTGCAATTTAACAAATCACACCTTAGCAAAGCAGGCTTTTGACCTTCCTTTTCCCCAAAGAAACTAAACAATTTGACAAGTCGATGGATCTTTAATAATTTAGATATCTGGACCTTTCTTCTGAACTTGACTCCACTAATGTTTTCATATTTTTATGTTGCAGATCCTAATTTAGTCATGTTATATAAGATGGAAATTTTGAGGAATCCCAAAATAAAAACTCGGCCGTTGTTTAGAGTAACTACAGATGATGGGGAGCAGGTTTGAATTTTTTTCCCCTCTCAGATATAATGTCATCCTATTTGTATAAATCATGAAAGTTGGCATGAGTAGATCTTAAACCTGCATTCCATGAACTTATCATTCAAGAGGAAATTCTAATATGCAAAATGAATGCACTGTATAAATGTTTAACACTATGTTGTATTAGAGAATCATTGTGTTTTATACGATTTCAGCTTTTATGTTATCTCCATCATCCTTGAATACTTCTGATGCCAGATTGATGGATCAACTCCAATTGCTTGTTGGAAGGAAATCTATAACAGAATAAAGAATAAACAATGCAATGGGGTTCAAGTGGAAGTGGAGGGTAGTGATCTTCAGAAGTCTGGGTCTTGCATGTTTGGGTTATCCAACTTACAGGTAGCCCAACTGATCCAGGTTTGTCAAATATTCATATAATGCCACATATTTTGTTCCTACATTCTTTGAATCATGTCACCATGTGAGTCCTGTTAGCTTAGGTTATGAAAAATCATTTGTATAGCATTATTTATCAGAACACTGCTATCATAAATGTGATTAACTTATAGGTTATTTATCTACTTCTAAATTTTAGGTTGAGATTCTCTATACCATCTTCATGGCTTTGTGTATTTTGTTTCCAATACCTTTTCTTACAAAGCTTCATAATCTGACTGTTATGCATGTCTAACTAAATGTTTGATTATTCTATATTAATCTGGTTTCATGATGAATCTCTTAAATCATTAGGAACTCCCGTATTCTAAATTGTGCTCAAAGTATTTTGAAAACTGTGGCGATTTGTCCATGGGTTACAGAGCTGTTCGTGTTGATTGGAAAGATCTTGACAGATGTGGTGTTTGTGACATGGATGAGGTATAGTATTTTGTACTAGCGTGGTATTTCCTTCACTGTAGCTACAAATGTTGGTTGCATGCTTCTTGTGTTTGCCAGCATATGCTTTGTTATCTGTCATTTATCAAAATCTGAATGAATTTCTTTTCTTATGAGTCCTATGTAAAATGGTTGATTTCCTGCAGGAATACGAGGACAATTTGTTTCTGCAGTGTGACAAATGCCGAATTATGGTACACTGTTTTTTTTTTTAAGTATAGTGTAGCTTTGTATCCAATTACATATAGGTCCAATCCATAGTTTTATAATACCTACACATTTTTAAGGTTCATGCCAAGTGCTACGGTGAATTGGAACCAGTAGACGAAACTCTTTGGCTTTGCAATCTATGTCAGCCTGGGGCACCAAAGGTTCCTCCAAAATGTTGTCTCTGTCCTGTTATTGGTAAAGTTGTATATTTATCTCAGAGATCTTAGGCATTGATGTTGTTGATTTTACTTAAACTCTTAATTGTTATAGGTGGTGCAATCAAACCTACTACAGATGGTCGTTGGGCTCACCTCACCTGTGCAATGTGGATTCCTGGTACTTGACAAGCCATAAGTTTGAATGATAATGGATAAACTGATCTTGATTAACTTAATGAATTATCCACAGAAACATGCCTTGTAAATGTGAAGAGAATGGAGCCTATCGATGGAATAAGCAGAATTCACAAAGTATAAATTTCAGTTTATATGGATATGTTTCTGAATATGTTTTATTCTGTTTTGTTTTTTTTCCGTATTCTGGAACTATAATTTTTGCAATTCCTTATCTCATATATACCTTCTCTATTGATATTATTTTCTTTGAAATGATATCCCAGGATAGGTGGAAACTCCTATGCAGCATCTGTGGGGTAGCTTATGGAGCCTGCATACAGGTTTTAACCTGTAAAATATATTGTTTTTATGAATAGTCAAATTTCTTTTCCTGTTAGATCAATGCCTATCAACTGTGTGCATGCAATGCATCTGGTTGTTCGATAAGCAATATATTATAGCTTAATAAAATTGTATCTTAACAGTGCTCTCATAATACTTGTCGAGTGGCATATCATCCTCTCTGTGCTCGTGCTGCTGGTCTTTGCATTGAGGTACTTGCTATTGTTTGACATCTCTTCATTCAGGATCTTTAGTTTGATACCCTTGTTAATTATACTGCTGAGCACTATTTGATATTTTATTTGTTTATTTATTGCAATATTTATCTTTTTGTATAAAGTTAGAGGATGAGGAAAAGATTCATCTCTTGTCACTTGATGAGGATGATGATCAATGCATTCGCCTACTTTCTTTCTGCAAGAAACATAGACAGCCATCAAAGGAAAAGCCACCTGCAGACAACAGCTTAAGTATGCCCCCAGAGCTAGATTCAAGTTTTGTTCCTGCATCCAATTCTTCTGGCTGTGCAAGGAGTGGTAGGGATATAAATGTTATATGTTCTAATATTTGCATAAATTGCATTACTATCATTCCCATGCTATAATAAACAGCGCAGGAATCTCTGCTTTTTGATCTTTGTCTACAAAATGCTTTCTCATTAATCTGCATTTTATGCTTGTTTAAGCTCTTGACCGTTGAGCATTTTGTTTCCAATGAATAGAACCATATAATTTCTTGGGAAGGCGAGGTCAGAAGCAACCTCAGATTCTTGTCACTGCATCCCGGAAACGATCATATGTAGAGAACCAGCCATATCTGGTCACTGGTTATCGTCAAAATGAAAGTGACTGTGGTTTATCAAGCTGCATTTCCTCACAAGCTCAGTGGACAATGGATGATTCTAATCAGAGTACCTCTGAGTCTGAGAAGCATAGTAGTGTTTGTTCAATGGCTGAGAAGTACAGAAACATGAAGACAACATTCAGAAGGCGTCTTGCATTTGGTAAGTTCAGTATTTTCGACCAAGTTACTTGAGTCCAATACCTTGATATTGTATCCTTTTCACCATTGAGTTATTGTAATCCATAGCTTTTATACTCTGCATTGTCTAACATGAGTGTTTTCTCTGATAGGAAAATCAAAAATTCATGGGTTTGGTGTTTTTGCAAAGCTTTCGCATAAGGCTGGAGACATGGTAAGCTTCATGGCTTCTGCTGATTGATTCTCTGGAATTTGTTGGAACTATCTCATACAAATGAGTGTCCTTTTACTGCAGGTAATTGAGTACATAGGCGAACTTGTTAGGCCAACAATAGCAGATATAAGAGAGCGCTTCATTTATAATTCATTGGTTGTAAGTGTTCTCTCTTATTGTTGCTCTACTTTGAACTCTGAAACATTATTCTAAAGGAGCAACATAATTGTTGTTTGTGTATTATTTGTTTCTTTACCTTCCATATTTAGTTTCAATGAAGTTTTTTATATATGAGATGAATGAAGTAGATGAGGATTAAATACTAAATTCCATAAGAAAAATATTTTGTTGTAAATGACATACTTCAAGGAGTTCAGATTTTATCACGCCATTGAACTCTCTATGCATGACTAATCACTATTAATATTTAGATCTCTTAATCATTATTTATTACATCAATTAGAGTTTATTGTTTTTTGGTTTCTCTGAATCTCTTGCATTTGTTATTCTTATCAACTTATCTATCCATAGAGTCCATTAAATGCTACACCCCTATTCTTGTATAGGAATATCTCTTATATATATAATCTATTTTAGTGCCACCGCACAGTCATCTTAGCATTTCCATTTTTGCGGCATTAACTTTTGCATGCATTATTTTCTAACTGCTCGTGATCCATAAAATATGACAGGTCATACCATAGTCTCGTATAAAGCACATGATGATCTCACAACTCTCCAAAAACTCATCCTTATTTCAACCTACTTTTGATTCTATTAACGCTGTGTTTATCAATAATTCCTTGTTGGGTATTAGATCCATTATATGCAAACTGTTCCATTTGTCTTAACTATTCCCTTACTTGTTTTTGTATTGAAATTGCACTCATCTGTTCAATTTTAGATTTAGTTCTACTTAATTTGAATGATTTCCAGTTTTTCTTTCAATTTACTAATGGCATCATTTTATTTACAGATAATATAGAGCTTTATCCTGAATATGACTAGTCAGTTCATCTAAATAGTTAAAATAAAGAAATAAGGACTTAGAGCTGATCTTGTTGTAATTTTAAGAAAATCCTTTATAACATTCTTAATACCTCCGACACCAGTTACTACATTATCATCTGTTATCTTATCGATGTACTTGCTTGTTAATCCTTTATTTTCTAAATTCCGCTATAGTGATTGCCTAGGAAGTTCTATACTTCTATTCTTGTACTTATGTTCAAACATTTTTTTATTTTATCACTGTCATTTTTTTCATGTTATATTAGAATAAGCAAAGAATAAGTAGAAATATGAAAACATGTGAAATACTATATATCTTAATAATTTGAACGGAAATAATTTTATATAGAATTGTTATGTATTTGCAGTCTACCTAAGAACATAGTTATAAATTCCATAGTAATGGTCATTTAAAGCTGTTAGTCTATTACTGATCAAATCCAACCGACACTCGTATAGGAACTAAGATGACTTTCCCTGTGGTTATAGTTTACTTCTGACCCTCTTTAGTGACTCTAAAACCTCATAAAGTGCTTCTTCGTATTTATTTACTTTGTTGCTATGCTCATGACTTTTTTGCTACTTCGAACTTGGTCTTCAGTGAGTATTGAAGTTCTTAATTCTCTTCTAGGAAATACTCTGATATATATTTGTTTGTGGGTTCATGAAGCACTTAATTTACCTGCTTTAACTTGTGTTCGCAGGGTGCTGGGACATATATGTTCCGGATAGATGATGAGCGTGTAATTGATGCAACAAGGACAGGAAGCATAGCCCATTTGATTAACCACTCTTGCGAAGTAAAATATTTCATCTTGAATTTAATTAAGATTGTGTCATGAAAAATTGTTTTCACACACACACACACACATACATCTCAAGAGAAAGGAACTGCCTTTGTCTCTCTTTACTATTGATGTGTTGGGATTGCACCATAGAAGAAGCACAATAGCACATTGCAAAAGCAAATTATTTTATTTTTTGCCACGTTGGGATCGCCATACCTTAAGCAAGACGCAATGAGCACTACGTCGTCTATACAGCTCAATCCCTTGAGTAGCAAGGTGGTGCTAGCGTCCTTGGATTGGAGGGAGGAAGGAGGAGATCCGGCCACCACTTTGAAGGTTCAGCCATCACCACTAAAGAGGGAGAGAGAGCTAGAGGGAGAGAGGTGGTTATAGATCTAGAATGATTAGTTCTTTTCTTAAGTTTTAGAGAATTAGTGAGAACTTATATGCCCACTAAGCCCAATAGGCCTTAAACTAATTCCCATGTATCTATCATCATTTTATGGAATATTCCATCTCTAGAAGGTGTGCCAAGAATATTGGTAATTTGATTTATCAAATCTTAAAATCTCATAGAGAATTAATTAGGATCATATCCACATAATTCTCTAGTCAAGTCCAAATTAAAAATTCAATTAACTCTTTCATTAATTTTCCATTTTGACACCCTTATCTAATGTGTAAATTAAAATTACATTTTGTAATGGATCTCTTCAATTTAATTTGGACAAACATTAGCATTATACCTCCCTTAAAGCTACATGCATCAAATGCCAAGATGCCGAGCTTAGTGTCTGTGACTCTATAGGCTCCCAGAACTAGTGGTAGTGAAATCAGAGTAATTAAAAACACTAGGATCCCACATGAAGATCTTCTTTATCAGTTGAGGTACACAGTCCTTATTGGCCTCTACTGAGACATTGGGACTACTCACTATTTCAAAAGGAACGCTATCCACAAAAGCCTACCACAACACAATTATTGTATAATACAATCCTCTTATCATTTCATATTATGTCGTTCCCCTATGACTTAGATCTGACTCTATCCCAATAAGGCACATCCAAGTGTGCACTTTATACGACCATGACTTGGAAGATCAAATTGGTTGTGTGATATTTTCTCCCTTTACCATGAATAATAAGTTCTTTGTTGAGTATTCCTCATCTTTATTAGATTAGTAATATTCTCAACTACAAATGTACATGCATTTTTCCATAGATTCAAAGGAAGTCCTTTGGTGGTCTCAAAATCTTTCTTAATTCATCACTAAAGTAACAATTGTATAGGGAAATTTTGTGAACTTCTAAATTTTGTGAATAAAAATGTAATTCTGTTAGTAATGCAATTACATTACATAATGATTCTCTATTAGTCTGATTGCTCCAGGAGATTATTATCAACATGATGGAGTACCAACTTCTATTTATTGTTCCAACTATATTCCAAATTTTGCTTGTACTTGGACTGACCTATAAATACATGTAAAATACCAGGTTTAGTAGGCTACTTATTCTATTCCTTACTCCAAATGTGCTAATAATGGCCATTGTCTTTGAGTTAATTGTTGAATAGTGTATCTTTAAATGCTTTACTCTTTTATGAGGTGCTCTTCATTATGTATTGTGATTATGTGATTAAGGTAATTCTGAAAAATGTATTCTTTTCTCATTACAACTTTTAGGTATATGCAATCTGAAACCATCCCAAACTCTTTCAAAAGCTGTTGATTCTTTTAAATGCATCTTTTTCTTGCCCCTATCAAAACATAAATTCCAGCCTAGCAGCAGTAGATCGAATGATGATTCTCAGCAATTTGCTTTTATGTGCGTCATTGCTTGCATTTGTCTTTTCCTATTTTGATTCTAAAAAGTTACACGCAACAAACAGTTGATTGGTCTTGCATACATCTGTCATTAACTGGATCCCAGTCAGACTGCAAATCATTATATTGCTAGTTACTCTTCAATATGGAGATTTTCTTTCTTTATTTTTTTTGCATTGTTCTCTGAGAGATGGTTTTCTGATATGTTCTCTTTCCTGGAGGTCAATATGACTTGTTTAATATGATCCATAATTTTTTTCTGCAATATTAGTTGTTTGTTTATATTTCCTCTTCCTTACTAGTTAATTAAATGTTTTAATATGCTCAACTTTTGTAGCCCAATTGTTACTCGAGGGTCATAAGTGTTAATGGTGACGAACATATAATTATATTTGCGAAGCGTGATATTAACCAGTGGGAAGAATTGACGTATGACTACAGGTACTTCTCAAAGCATGCTTTTGTATCTTTTTTTCCTTTTTTGATGTGATATTCTTAATTGTGTAAAATGAATCAGATTTTTCTCAAGTGATGAACGGCTTGCTTGTTATTGTGGTTTTCCGAGATGCCGAGGGATTGTTAATGACACTGAAGCCGAAGAACAGGTTGCTAAAGTCCGGATACCTCTCAATGAGATAACTCAGTTGAAAGGTGAATGAGGGCATAGTTTGGTCAAGCCATCGAGCCTAGGGTGGGTATTTGATCAATAATCCTTTCATTTGAGAAGCTCACTTATGTTTTTCTTTTATGTCTGTCCTCTTTGGTTAGAAACAAAGCAAAATGTTATGCATGAAGCCTTGAAGGTAATAATCAACACCATCTTGTAGAGCCATGATATTAGGAATTCCCGAACAGCAAGTAGTTTGTGGTTTGTTCTAGCTTTAGGAGATTGGAAGGCCTCCAAAAATCAGTAGTGGAGTATGATTTATTTTTAGTCTTTATCAAGGTGTTATTTTTATAGTCTTCTATCCTATTTCACTTGGTTTCATTGCTTCAAAAGAAAATAGTCTGGTACCCTGACCATTTGCTGATCCAAATAAAAATGAATGAAAAATTTTCATCGAACAATATTTTAAATCATTTCTGTCAATGGTGTTTCTTATTAACATCTGATATTCATTTTTGGCCTATCCATTTGGGTTATTGCCAATTGCATTAGCCAGTATCAAATTCATATTTAATCCTTCTCTTTTATTCAAGTGTGTCCCAGAGGGATTTTGAGTTTAAGCAAAACTAAATCGTCATTGTTTATTTGTTTAGCCGTGCAATCTAAATCAATTTGATGAATTAATTTTCTGTTGTTGACCTGTGTTATTATAAATTAATTAATAAGTTTTTTCGTATTTCCTCTCTATCATTGAATTTGTGCTTTTATTTAACTTTTCTCATGATATAATGTAGAATGTTCATAGTTAGAGAAGTCTTGCATTATGCTTATCATTATAATGGTGATGTTGATCATTATGTTCATACATGATTTTTATTAGTTATTCTTTTGGCTAGCCGAACATCGCCTATGACGAAATCAGTCATGGTAGGTCCCAAGCCTGGATAAAGGAGGAGGATTCTGTTAGATTGTCAACCAGCGTTAAATTATGATAAATTTCAATGAATGGATCCATTAAACTATTATGTTAATGTTAGGATGTTCCCCCTAAGGAACGCGTTGCAGGTTCGACTGTAACGTGTCGGCAAGGACCGTTACATCTCCATGTGAACTCGGGTATAGTGCTAAATATATAAGAGTTTGCGTTGCATGGTCCGACTGTAATGCATCGCCAAGGACTGTTTCATCTCTATGAGAATTTGAGTGTAGTGTTAAATAGGCAAGAGTTTTCACACCATAGGTTGGATAAGAACCAATATTACAAGAAAACTAATAGTCTAAGATTTGAAACATGGAATATAGGAATCCTCACTAGTAAAGCAATGGAGGTAGTAGATGCGATAATTAAAAGAATAATTAGTATTTTTATGTACAAAAAATAAAATGAGTAAACGAGAAAGCAAATATGATAGAGAATTCGGGTTTTAAGTTATGGTACATAAGAAAAAGTAAAACAAGAAATGGAGTAGGTATTATTGTAGATAGTTCGTTAAAAAATGAAGTTATAGGAGTAGTTAGAAAAAGAGATAAAATTATAGCTCTCAAGATAATAGTGACGAAACAAAACGCAATTAGCATATATGCACCTTAAGTAGGATTAGATGAAGCTATCAAATCAAGATTTTGGGATAACCTAGATGAAGTATTATAAAATATTCTGCCAAATGAAATGATTTTTATAAGAAGCGATCTAAATGGGCATGTCAGAGTGAAAATGAGGAATATGAGAGGGTACATGAAGGTTATGAGTTTGGAACGATAAATGAAAAAGGAAAAATTATATTGAATTTTGCGAAAACATATAATCTTATATTAACTAATACATATTTTAAGAAAAGAGAAGAACACTAGGAATAATAAATTGCAAATTGACTTTATTATGGTTAAGAAGAGGGATAGAAAGATTTGTAAAGATCGTAAGATCATCCGAGAAAGCTTAACTACCCAACATAGGTTAGTAATGTTGGATATACGCCTTAAGTATAGTATCAATAGAAAGAAAATATATACGACTCTTAAAATTAAGTGATGAAAGTTAAAGGATGGAAAACAAAATATGTTTAAGGAGAATGTAGGAGGAGTATAAGCATTAGAGGAAATATATGGTGACCCTAATGCGACATGAGATAAGATGATATCAAAGTTGAAAATAATAGTTAAGAGTGTACTCGGTGAGTCAAAGGGGCATACACCATTAAGGAATCTTGGTGGTGGAATAAGAAAGTATAGGAGAAAGTGAAGAAAAAATGAATAACTTATAAGTAATTATATATTTGTAAGAACGAGGAAAACTTAAAAAAATATACATTAGCCAAGAAACATGCTAAGAAATTAATGAATGAAGTAAAGAAGAAATTTTTTGAACGATTATATCAAAAATTGGATACAAAAGAAGGGGAAAGAGACATTTATAGAATAACAATAGGGTACTAGTAAACGATGGAGAAATATAAGTATTTTCATCAACTTTTTAATGAACGTTTAGGTGACCAACTTAACTTAGGTTAAATGAGTATAGAAATTTAATTTTTTATCGTAGAATTCAAACTTCAAAAGTAGAACAAGTTTTAAATGAGATGCATAATGGAAAAGCTCTTGAACTCGATGATATTCCGATAGAGGTATGAAAGTGCCTAGAGAATCAAAGTATTGAATGACTTATAAAATTATTTAATATGATATTGAAAATAAAAAAAATGCTTAATTAATGGAGAGTAAGTACTCTAGTTGCTTTATATAAGAACAAGGGAAACATACAAAATTGTGCAAACTATAGAGGTATTAAACTAATGAGTCATACTATGAAACTTTAGAAAAGAGTAATAGAAAAAAGATTAAAGAAGAAGACCACGGTGGTGATCGAAAATCAATTTGGGATTCATGCCTAGAAGGTCGACAAAAGAAGCTATACATCTTCTTAGTTAATTAATTGAAAAGTATCGGGAGCAAAAACAAAATCTGCACATGATATTCATTGATTTAGAAAAAGCTTATGATAGAGTCAAGAGAAATTATATGGAGAATTCTAGAAAAGAGAGGTGTTAGCGTAACATATATTTAACTAATTAAGGATATATACGAGAATGTAACGATCAGAGTGAAGAATTCAGGCAGATTAACTTAAGCATTTTCAATAAAAATAGGATTATAATGATCAGCTCTAAGTCTCTATCTTTTTATATTAATTATTGATGAACTCACTAAACACATTCAAAACACAGTACCGTGGTGTATGTTGTTTGTAGATGATATTATTTTGATAGATGAGACACGTGAAGAAATAAATGCTAAACTAGAATTTTGGCGGGAAATACTAGAAGTGAAATATTTTAGACCTAGTAGAGTAAAGACAGAATATATGAAATTTAAGTTTAACAATATTAGACGCAATGAGACAATTGTTAAGATAGGAGATAACGGGTCGTGTGTAACCGAGAGCTTAAGTATTTAGGATTATTTTTCCAAAACGATGGAGAAATTGAGAGAGATGTCTTACATAGAATTCAAACAGGATGATTGAAATGGAGGAGAGTGTCGGGTATTTTATGTGATCGTAAAGTA
>JBBUKS010043640.1:0-10467 GCA_038050645.1 Hedychium gardnerianum | reverse complement strand
TATTTATCTATTGTGTGTTTGAATGTGTTTGAATGTGTGTTTGTGATATACCATCGTGTGTGATGGTTTAGTGTTATGGAAAATGTAAACAGGGAAAAGAAACACAAAAGAAATTCTGGTTCTGGATTGTTGTAATTACCGACAGAATCCGTAATTTTGTTGGTAATTACCGACGAAATTCATCTATTCTGTCGGTGATTACTGACAGAATTACGGATTCTATCGGTAATCACCGACGGAATTATGGATTCCATTGAAAAACAACAATATGGAACAATGGTTTTTCAATATGTTTCTGATGGGTCATCATTTGTCGTCAGTGATTACCGATGGATTTAGCTATTCCGTCAGAAATATTTCTGACAAAATTTACGTTTTGGTCAGTAATTACCAAAGAACATGATATTCCGTCGGTAATTACCGATGGATA
Organism: Hedychium gardnerianum; assembly: GCA_038050645.1. Lineage (NCBI taxonomy): Eukaryota > Viridiplantae > Streptophyta > Magnoliopsida > Zingiberales > Zingiberaceae > Hedychium > Hedychium gardnerianum. The sequence continues at coordinate 10,037 of JBBUKS010043640.1, read as the reverse complement.
TAAGATTCCATCGGTATTTATTAATAGAATATTACCGATGGAAATACGATTCTGTCGATTATTACCGACGAAATAAGTGTTTCCGTCGAAAAAACCTATTTCGATAATCACTACGAAAAAAACTATCCTGTCAGTAATGACTGATGGAATATCATTTCCGTCGGTAATATTCGCCTATGACCCAATATTTTATGACATCTATATTTCAGACGTTAATCCGTCATTAGCAAGTTCTACCGACGGAAATTTCTGTCGGTATTGGTTGTTTTTTTTTGTAGTGCTTGTTCCATTTGGATTATGGGAGAGAAGCGGTGATTCCTATAGAAATTGGCTTCGAGTCAAGTCGGATAAGCGCCTATGAAGATGTAGAAGAAAACGCATACAAGAGACTACTCGAGTTGGATCTCGTCACGGAAGCCAAGGAGAAAGCTGAGATACGACTTAAAGCCTATCGGCAACTCGTGTATCAAGCTTACAACAAACGAGTCATTCCTTGTTCCTTTCAGGTTAGAGACTTCGTATGGAAGAAGGTGAAGCCCATGGGAGACACCGGCAAGCTGGAACCACAATGGGATGAACCTTACCGAATCACTCATCGACTTGAATGTGGATCCTACTACTTGGATGATCCCTAGGGAAAAGAGCTTAAGCGACCTTGACATTCTACTCATTTGAGGCTGTATCGGGTCTAACCTCAGGTACCACCATTCTGTGTTTTTCTTTTTTTGTAATTCACTCTTGTAAGCACTCATGCTTTATCAAGTAAAATTGCAACCTCTCGCTTGTCTATCTTTGTTGGCGTGGCAACCATGCGACTGGCATGGAACTCCTAGCCCTTCGCTAGAGATTTAACCTTGTAATGAGATGGACGTCCTCAACTCTACTAAATGTCTTGCTACCGACCTGGCCTTAAGACAAGCCATATGTTAGATATCTCGTCTCTTTCTGCTTGACAGCTTAAGATTATCGACTCGAGTCATATCAACAAATAAGCTTGCAATCTATTCTATCTAATTTCAATTTTGTACATTCTCCCTATGTACTGCAGGGACCGTCATCACTACGAATTATTTACTCAGCCCTCTTAGCCCCATTCACTAATGGCACAGAAGACCGATGACCCTCTAGCCTCACTCGCTAATGACTTGGTAATATTCATCACCCTCTTAGCCCCATCCACTAACGGCACAGAAGATCGATGGCCCTCAAGCCCTACTCGTTAATGACTCGGTAACATTCATCGCCCTCTTAGCCCCATGCTCTAAAGGCACAGAAGACCGATGACCTACTCACTAATGGCTCAGTGATATTCATCGCCCTCTTAGCCCCATGCACTAACAGCACAGAAGACTGATGGCCCTCTAGCCTCATTTGCTAATGGCTCGGTAATATTAGTCAACCTTTTAACCCTGCGCTAACGGCACAGAAGACCTATGGCCCTCTAGCCCCACTTGCTATTGGCTCGGTAATATTCATCGCCCTCTTAGCCCCACACGCTAATGACATAGAAGACCAATGGCCCTTTAGCCCCACACGCTAATGGCTTGATTTTCAGACTTGGCAGTTCATTATCATAGTCTCAGGCTGTGATCTCAGTGCTTTGACCTCGGACTTTGCAGTCTATTATCCCCATCTCAGCTGTAGTCTTAGTCACTGACACTCTCAGTGCCTTGGCCTCAGATTTGTAAGTTTATTATCTCAGTCTCATCTGTAGTCTTAGTCACGATCACTCTCCGTGCCTTGACCTCAAATTGGCCAAATTATTGTCTCAGTCTCATTCGTTGCTACTCTTAGTGCCTTGGCCTCAAACTCAGCTTAAATCATCTCATTCTCACTCTGCTGTCTCAGTCGCCATCACTATCCATGCCTTGGTTACAGATTGGACAGTTTATTATCTCAGTCTCATTCATCATCACTCTTAGTGCCTTGGCCTCAGACTCAGTAGTTTATTGTCACGGTCTCATTCGCCGTCACTCTTAGTGCCTTGGCCTGAGACTCGACAGTTTATTATCTTAGTCTCAGTCTGTTGTCTCATTCGCCATCACTCGCAACTCTTTGGCCTTGGACTTAGTAGTTTATTATCTCAATCTTAGCTACGGTCTTAGTCGCCAACGCCCTCAGTGTCTTGGTCTCAGATTCGACAGTTTATTATCTCAGTCTCACTCCTCAGTGCCTTGACCTCAAACCCCAATAGTTTATTATCTCAGTCTCACTTTGCTATCTTAGTCGTCATCACTCTCCGTGTCTAGGCCTCAGATTGGGCATTTTATTGTCGCAATCTCATTCGTCACTAATCTCAGTGCCTTGGCCTCAAACTTAGCAGTTTATTATCTCAGTCTCACTCTACTGTCTCAATCGCCATCACTCTCCATGCCTTGGCCTCATATTGGGCAGTTTATTGTCTCATTCACCATCACTCTCAGTGTCTTGGCCTCAAACTTAGCAGTTTATTATCTCAGTCTGCTGTCTCATTTGCCATCACTCTCAGCTCTTTGACCTCAGACTCAATAGTTAATTATCTCAACTACGGTCTTAGTCTCCAACGCCCTCAGTGCCTTGATTGTAGATTTAACAGTTTATTATCTCAGTCGCTGAGATTCTTCGTGTCTCTGTTTTGGGTTTCAACTTCGCCTCTAAATTCTTCTCAATCCTAACTCTATGTTAGTGATTCATTCTTACAACAAGCTTAGAGATCTTAGATTCCTATCCCCTTACTAGAGGTTCTGCCTCAAGACAATCTTGATGACAGATATCTTATCTTCCGTTACTTGGTAGCTTGGGATCATCCACTCAAAGTCATACCAACAGGGTTTACAAAAAACAAATACTTGACACATACAAGTCATGACAAATTTCAGAAAATAAAGTCTATTCATAGTAAGAAATTTTTTATATGCATGATGCAAAGCAAAATACAAAACGAAAAGCAGCTAATTTGAAAAAGTCTTGGAGTCAGGAGGTGTCTTCAGTTGACCTTTTCAAAGGGGTAGCTCATCCCAAACTTTTTGCAAGCTTAAAAATGTTAAGTCTGCCCCCTTGGGATCATCTTCTCTTCAATACATTGGTAGAGGGCACCGTTGAATTCATATTTCAGCATGTTGCTGCTTCTCTAGGCAAGTCGCTCATAAAATTCTACAGATGTGAAAAAAGCTTGCTTCTGTCCTTCTCGGCGACTCTTTTCACTAAATCTGTAGTCGTTCAGCTCCATCCTTGCCATCTCTATCTCAGCCTTGACAGTCTCTAACTAAGAAGCAATCTTTGTCTCGTTCTCCTTGGCCTTTGACAGTTGTATCCCCAACTCTTCTTTAGTTAGGACTTCGGCACAAAGGTCATCCTGGAGTTGTAGTCGATGAGTTTTGGAAGTGGCTAGCTTCCCCATTTCTACAACTAGTTCGTGTTGAGCTCGGGGTGAATTCTTTTGAACTTTTTTGGTTGAATCCTCCATGGCCTGTACCCTCCTAGACAAGTCTACTGAGGCCTTCAAAATAGTCCGAGCCTCAACAAGCTCATACTCTAGCCTTTGAACCTTATCAGAATAGATTCTGGCCTTATTGCTCCACTTTATTGCCTCCTCCTCAACGTGTTTCTTTCTAGCTTCCAAATGCTCTACCTCCTCTTTTTCCAATTGAGCAGAATGACTCTTCAGAGCAGCCACCTTGTTTTCCATTTTATGATATTTTTTGAGTAAATGGCTGATGAAACAATACACTCCCTTGGCTTTCACTTCAAACTACAAAACCAAAATGGTAATTCATAGATGTCTTATAAGCATCAAATTAAAAGGCAAAACATACCCTCCAGGTGGACCAAACCAAACTCTCGAGCAACTCCAGGGGTTGTGCGGCATGATGTTATCCTCATAATCACAAAGTTGTTAGGATGGGGAAGGGTGGCCCTCCCCTTGCCTCTCTTCAGTTCTAGGCTCTCGGGTTGGTGAGGCTAAATCAGAACTGGGTCTTGCGTCACTTAGAGTCGTTTCCCTGATGGACTTGCCCTTTTCCTTGGATGCCTCCACTTTATCCTTATTACTTGTCTTGGGTGGACATTGTCTCAATGGTTGGGGCCCTTGGACGGCATACCCCGAAAGACGGATCAATTTCCTCTTATTTTTCGGAGGTTCCTCCTCAATCATTGGCTTTTCCAAGTCCCCAACTGTGGTAGTTAATTTCTTCAAAGACCTAGTCTTATAGTCAATATGCATGGAAGTCTGGCCCTCTGGCTCCCGAGAATGTTTCTTCGAGGTCCTAGTCTCAGGGATTGACCTCTGATTCCCACCTTTCGCTAGAGGGAGAAGACTAGCGGATGGTGGCTTTTGCAAGGTTTGACTAATCTCTCGAGGTCAGACTACTAGTTGGGCCTTGGCCTCAGGCAACTCCGTTAGCTCAACAACCGGGCCTTGGGTCTTGGTCATTGTTGGAATTAGTGTTGTGGGAGCCAAAGTCTCTACTGATGCTTCAGCGGTCCTTTCTGGGGAAAATAAGTCATCAGTGGAAGTCAAATCCCACCTCAACTTTTGGCTTATGGACACGCTAAACATGAGTTGTTCTGCAAGAAAAAGAAAAGTTAGTCAATTAAAAGAAAAAGTTAAGCAGAAAAGTGTCTTACACAAGGAGCCATCCAACTCTGCTACAATCAAGCTTAACCCCACTCGATACAGCAGGGCCTCATTCTCTACTAACAAACTGTCATTGAACTTCAGTCCATACAAGATCTCGATGGTATCAACATATGCTGGTTCTGACTTGTAGTCACCCAGCAATGGCGGAACCGGTAGCTCATCCAGCCATGGCGTCGGCCAAGTATACGGCTGAGGCGGCTTGATATAGAAGAAGCGGCCTTTCCACCTCTTATGTGAGGGAAGGTACTCACTCAAGAAAGTGGTCCACGACCTAGCCGTGAAGAAGAAAACCCCAAGCTTAGTCTGTCAGAGGTAAAAAAGATAGTGGAAAGTCGTAGGGTTGAGGGGAATTTGATACAATTGGAAGAGGATGGCTACACTATAAATCAAGCAGTAGGAGATGGGGACTAGTTGAGACAAAGAAACTTGAAAATAATTGGGTAGGTCTTGGAGAAAGGGATGAATGGGAAATCAGAGGCCACCATCCAACTAGCTATGAAAACAGGAGATGTATCATGAGGGTGGTCATGAGGTCGATGCTCCGACAATCGGATCATAATCTTGTGGTCCAAAGGAATACCGAAAGTCTCATGCAAGCGAATGGCTGCATCCCTAGTGAGCTGGGTCTTCTTGGACAAATACCACTTTTCAGAAAGGTCACCGATGGCGATGGAAGCAAAATACAAGAAGAAGAAAGAAAGATGAAGAACATTCAAGATCGACGGAAAAAAGAATGACAAACTTACTATGTAGTTGGACTCAAAGAGGAGGATGAGGACAAGAACACAGAAGGCAAAAAGAAACGAATGAAGGTAGTGTTGTTCTTTGGTTACCCTAATAATACTTGGTGTCGGGCATAGTGGAATTGTCGCGTCGGCTCCTGGGATCGTTGGATGGTCAAATGTCTTCATCACCATCGGATTGCCTGACCGACTGATCACCATCACAACGCAATCTCCACCATTAAAACATAGCAGTGGTGAATTATGAGGTGACACCTCAATCGTTGTAGTCATTCGAAGGGGGCCGTCGGATGTAAAGGCGAAAAGGGCACCAAATGTCTTACAACCGTTGGATCCTGGATGCATTAGTAGCAACACTGTCGCATGCCTTTGCAGTTAATGCGGTAAGGTGTTCTCGTAGTCCGAGGAGGATATCGCATGTCACCTATTAATGCGGCAAGATAGTGCTCCAATCATAGGGGTGATACATGATTTCGTGTATCACGTCCATTTAAGATGAGATCGTCTCACCTCGGTAATCTGCAACCCAACTAGATGTCTCCATGTGAGATTGCCACCACAACACAACATTTTGGAGAAGTAATTTCGAAGAGCGGATGACAGATCAGCATAGTCTAGTCAGTCGGACTATACCTCCTTCGACTAGACTTAAAGGGGAGGCTTGTGATACCACGGGTTCTCACAGCCTCCACGTGTCCCTTGGGATCAAAAGTCGTGTTGAGCTATCAGTCAAAGTCAAAAGAAAGAAGCATAATTTCTAGGGGGGTCAAACTCATCATAGGAGGGACTCAAGGTGAACCCAAGATGAACCCAATAGGCCCAATGTGTTTGTCTCATTCAGTCTCGGAAACAAACTCTCATTCAATCTCGACAACAAACTATCATTCAGTCTCAGTGACTATTCCAGTGACGGTCTCACCAACAAACTCTCATTCAGTCTTGGCAACATACTCTCATTTAGTCTCAGAAACAAACTCTCATTCAATCTCAGAAACAGACTCTCTTTCAGTCTCAACAATAGACTCTCATTAGTCTCGGTGACTGTTCCATCATCGATCTCGCCAACAGACTCTCATTAGTCTTGGTGACTATTCCATCAACGGTCTCACCAAAAAACTCTCATTCAGTCTCAGCAACAGACTCTCATTCGGTCCCAGTCACTGACACCCTCTCTCAACATTGGATCCCAACATTATCTCAATTTCAGGCTCAAACCCTAGCTTTGTCTACTACTAAAGCTGCTCCACATCATCATCGCCTTTGCCATCCGCAAGACAGGTCTATGCCCTATAATAGACTTTCTAACAATGATAAGGAATATTCCAGGATGCGTGGCATCCTGAGAATGGATGGACGGTTATGAGGTTGTCAGGTCTAGTCTCCTAGATGCTCTCCTACGAACACATGGCGTTGGACAAATGGAAAGGAAGCTAACGATGGTCGAATTTGGTCCTCTCGTTGGCTCTCAACCATATAATACACAGATGACATGGAGATGCTTTCCAAACAGTCATATAAACACTCATGAAGGTAATGCAAGGGGGATTCTTTTTTGGACCATCAAGAGATTCTATTTCTCCACTTCTTCTCCTTCCTTTCTCATCTTTCATCTCAAGTAAATCCTAACTTGAGTGTCGAAGTAGCCTACCGGGATCTATCCCCGGTGTCATTCTAACTCTCTTTTCTGAGTACATCTCAGGTCCTTCCATCCTTATTATCAAAGATTTCCGGAGAGTGCACACGTCGGCTTGTTCGTTGACTAGTGGCTTGACCATCCATGGTATTTGGCTGAAACACTCGCCATGGCAGGTCCCAAGCACGAATGAGAAATGGTGAGGGTTGCATCAAGTTGCCAGCATTGAATTTAGGAAAATATTCAATGAATGGATCCCTCAAACTATTGTGCTAATATTAAATTATTCTCTAAAGGAGGAACATGTTGCAGGGTTTGACTATACCGTCTTGACAAGGACTGTTACATCTCCATAAGAAATTGGTTGTAGTATTAAATATGTAAGAGTTGACATTATAGGGTCCGACTGTAACGTATCGACAAGGACCGCTATATCTTCATGAGAACTTGAGTGTAGTGTTAAATATGCAAGAGTTCTCATATAATAGGTTGGATAAAAATAAATATTATAGAAAAACAAATCGTCTAAAATTTGGAATATGAAATATAAGAATGCTCACTAGTAAAACCATGGAGGTAGTAGATATGATGATTAGGAGAAGAATTATTATTTTGTATGTACAAGAGATAAAATAGGTACGAGAGAAGACAAAGATGATAGAAAACTCAGATTTTAAGTTATGATACATAGTAAGGAGTAAAATAAGAAATGAAGTAGGTATTGTTATAGATAGTTCGTTAAATAATGAAGTTATAGGAGTAGTTAGAAAGGGGATAGGATTATAGCTCTCAAGATAGAAGATAGTAGTAACGAAAGAAACTATTCATGTAATTAGCATATATGCACCTCAAGTAGGATTAGATGAAGACATCAATCTAAATATTGGGACGATCTACATGAGATCTTATAAAACATTCCACCAAACGAAATGATTTTAATACGAGGAGATTTAAATGGACATGTCGGAGTGAAAAATAAGGAATATGATAAGGTGCATGAAGATTATGGGTTGGGAAAGAGAAATGGAGAAAGGAAAACTTATTGGATTTTGTGATAACATATGACCTCATACTAGCTAATACGTCTTTTAAGAAAAGAGAAAAACACTTGGTCATGTTCAAAAGTGAGAATAGTAAATTGCAAATTGATTTTCTTATAGTTAGAAAGAATAATAGAAAGATTTATAAAAATTACAAGGTTATCCTTGGAGAAAACTTAACTACCTAATATATGTTAGTAGTGTTAGATATACGCCTCAAACATAATATCAATAGAAGGAAAATATGCATGACTCTTATAATCAAGTGGTAGAAATTAAAAGATAGAAAACAAAACATATTTAAGGAGAGGGTAGAAGTACAAGTGTTAGGAGAAATCTATGACGACTCGAATATGACATGGGATAGATGGTATTAAAGTTGAGAATAGTAGCCAAGAGTATATTTGATGAGTCAAAGGGACATGCATCACCAAGTAAAAAATATTGATGGTGAAATAAGAAAGTACAAGAGAAAGTGAAGGGAAAAATGAACAACTTATAAGGTATTATATACTTGTAAAATGAAAAAAAAAACTTTAAAAAAATATATAGTAGCCAAGAAAGCTATTAATGAAGCTAAGAATGAAATTTTTGAACGTTTATATAAAAAAATTAAATTAAAAAGGGAGAAAGAAACATTTATAGAATAGTTAAAGTGAGAGAAAGGAAGTCAAGAGATCATATCCAAATAAGATGTATTAAAAATAAATACAATAGGATACTAGTAAGTGACGAGGAAATAAAAAAGCGATGGAATAGATATTTTCATCAACTTTTTAATGAATATTTAGATAACAAACTTAATTTAGGTAATTTAAGTAGGTCAAATAAGTATAGAAATTTAAATTTTTATCGTATAATTCAAAATTTAAAAGAAGAACAAACTTTAAATGGGATTCAAAATAGAAAAGTAGTTGGATCAAATGATATTCTGATAGAGGTATTATCACGCCTCGAGAGTATACTTATCCGTTGAAAATGGACAGCACTCCCCTTGTGACAATCATAGTTTTTGGTTACACAACCACACAGTTGATAAAAATATCATACCCTACCCGAGTATTCACAACCACACAGTGTATATGAAAACCACCAGAATAAAGAAAATAACAAAGGGTCCACCCCACACATAAAATCCAAACAAACGACTGCGAGCCGGCTCGACTTAACACACCAAGTACATAACCACATAAAACCAAATGTCCAAATACGAATTTATTTAATATAATACCAGTGTAAATAACCAAATGTGGAAGCTAAAACGAACCGAAATGAAATAGAAATAATTTGAAGCTCGATGTGATTGGGACGGCGCGGGCAGCATCCTCCAAGCGACCCAATCAACATATACCTGCTATCCTAAAAATAATAATGGAAAGCAAAAGTGGCGAGTAAAAAAAAATACTCAACGGAACTAAGACAGATAGTGCATGATAACTAAACAATAGGGAGAGTAATAGGGTATACAGTCTCAAAGGAAGAATATACTCACCATCTGAACGATAACACATGTATGCCCCCTTCTCAGTTGCACAAAGTATCATGAGTAGTGCCAGTAATAATCAACAAGTGTACAACATCTCACACACATGTACCATCAATAAGCGCCATGAGTACAGCATCTCACATGCATGTACTAATAATAAGCAACATGAGTACAGCATCTCACATGCATGTACTATCATCAAACAACATGAGTACAGCATCTCACATGTATGTACTAATATAAGTAACAGCAATAAGTCACATATGTGGGAGCAATGCTCCACCACAAGGTATACAAGTGACCAAGAAACCTATCTCGTCAGCTATGGACTGCATGAGAGCCGCTCTACCACGTATATACATGTAGGCAGTCTGAAATATCAGGGTCTCTGTCTATAGAGGAAACGCCCTACCACGTATATACACATAGGCAAAACAAGAGGTAGCTATCTAGCTACGGGCTGCATGGGAAACGCCCTACCACGTATATACACGTAGGCAGCCGAGGGTATAATAAC
>JBBUKS010043579.1:0-10470 GCA_038050645.1 Hedychium gardnerianum | reverse complement strand
TTATTAGCATACGATGGTGAGTTGATTCTTTCTGTGAGACTGTATATCTTTTGTTCCCTGTACATTCTTGAGTTATTATACTTGCTATTGATCATGCATTATCTGTCTTATATCCGCTAAATATTCGCTTTGTACTCACCACTCTTGCTTTCTATTGTTGTTTCTTGTTAGCAGGTTGTTGATTGGGTCGCTGGGAGGATATCTGCCCGTGCCATCCCACTCACATCGAGCTTTGGATCTATTTCCATATTATGTGGGTTTGTTCTAGCTTCCGTATTTGTGTATTTATCTGGTATTGTATTTGTTTATCTATATCGGGTTTTCAAATTTGTTCCGATCGTTTATTTGGTGATGTAAGTCGGGCCGGCTCGCAACAATGTGTTGTTTTGATTTTCTAGTCGTGTTGACCATCGTTTTTATTTATTGTATTATCTTATACTCTGCGTGGTTGTGCAATACCTGAGTGGGGTATTTATATCATATTTATACACTGCGTGGATTGTGAATACTCGCGTGGGGTATTTTATTTGTGATTATTGCACTGTGTATGGTTGTATATACCCGTGTTGGATATTTGTGTTTTAGATGTATTATGTATTCAGGGAATTATCCGCCGTACAGGGGAGGTGCTGCCCGATTTTCGTCGGATAAATATCCTCCCGAGGCATGACACCCTCTACTTGACTAAACCCTTTAGCTACTAACCTTGCTTTATTTCTAATTATTTCACCTTTTTCATTTAATTCATTCTTAAATACTCATTTTGTTTCAATGAATTTCTTATCTTTGGGTAAAGGTACTAAGTCCCAGATTTCATTTCGTTCAAATTGAGCCAATTCTTTTTGCATGACTATAATCCAGTCTGGGTCAAGTAAAGATTCATTTACTGTTTTAGGTTCAATTTTAGATATTAGTGTAATTTGACTTAGATTTCTGAAGGTAGATCTAGTTTGAACTCTTAGGTCTGGATCACCTAATATTTGTTCACTTGGATGGTCTGAGCTAACTTTTATTGTTCTTAAATCAATTTGTTCTTATAAAGAGTTTTTATAAAGAATTTTTAAAAGAGTTTTTAAAAGAATTTTTAAAAAGAATTTTTAAAATAAGTTTTAAAAGATTTTTTTAAGAAAAACTTTAAAATAAGTTTTAAAAGGATTTTTAAAAGAATTTTTAAAATTAATTCTTTATTTAAATGATTTTTTTAATTAAGTCGTTAATTAATCAAGGTTAAGATTTAAAAATAATTAAGATTAAAAGTTAATTAAGATTTGAAAAATAATTAAGAATTGAAGTTAATTTAGATTAATTAAGATCCTTAATCATCTCACCCGGTCTAATTTTTCAATCAAGGTAATCCTATAATTTTATGAGATGAGTTGAGTTATTTATGTGGGGTTGTTTTAACTTGTGTTAAATTCAAGTTTAGCTTTTGGTCCACTAAGAAGATATTCTTTGAATAAGCTTCCAGGCTATGGTTAGTCATTTGGACATCATAAAGTAACCACGTGCTCAACACAAAACTTTTCAAATAGTCCTGCCCAAGGAACTTATTACTAAACCTTGGTCTAACTAGCTTAGATTGAAATGGGATAACTTCAGTTAGTTCCGCTAAGTCGATTGCACCAGGTCAAACACATATGATTCTTCCTAGACATGTATTGATAGAGCTTCAATAACCTACTATCATCCTAATCTTCTATAATACTATTTAACAAGTTAAAGTTATCCGAAGTTCAACTAGTCCTAGTTACCCAACTAGGTAGGTTATGTTTTGAGGTGTCAACTAATTTGGAGCCTCCCCCTAAATTATTTGGCTTAGGTTTTGCTTTTAAGAAATGTATTTCAGTTTTAGCTACATAGTATTGATTTGGTCATACTTGCTTGGTTAGACAAGCTTTAGGAACCCATGCTTTGGTCTAGTTTTTATTATGAGTAACAAAAGACAAAAATGATTTACTAGTTATTTTTGATTTATATCCAACTCCGGACTTATTATACTCATCTCTTTGGGATCCAAGTATCATGTTTAGGTACTTGGTTCCTGAGGCAAACTTTTCCAACTGTCCTTGAAGTTCTTTCACTTGACCTTTCAAGATAGAAATTTTTTCCTTAAGTCTCACAACTTGAGTTGAATTTATATTTTGAATTTGGTTAGTTAAAGAGATCGAGGCTAGTTGTTCCTTATGGGTATCATTTCCCTTAAGGAGAAGTTTAGCTTGTTTCTCAGTTTTAATTAATTTTTTATTTAAGCAAGCAATTATTCAAAAGAAACTTGCAGTATTAAATTTCACCTCGTTGGTTCCTTCCGAACCACATATGGATCCGAGACTTGATTCATATTCAAACTTGTCTTCTTGGTTTGGTTCGCTCTCCGACTCAGGTTCGGTTTCCATTAGTGTGAGGTAGCTCACCTACTTCATTTTCTCAACATCTGACTCTTTCAAGGAAGACTCGTCCCACATGGCTTGAAGAGCCTTATTCCTTCTCAGCTTCTTGGACTTGTCTTCTTTCTGGTTTGGACACTCATGCTTGAAGTGCCCCTTCTTGTTGCATATGTAGCAGGTGATGTTTGCCTTTGGGTTGTTGGATATCATCTTCTGTAGGTCCTTCTTGGAGAAGTCTTTCTTCCGTCTGTTCGTGTAACTCAAATTCACAAAAAAAATCGTCTAATTTTATTTTGGAAAAATTCCTCGAAACTTTAAAGGCATATACTATAGATGCCCACAGTGCATTTCGAGGAAATGAGTTTAGGGCATACCTTATGATGTCTCGGTTCTTAAGTTGGTGGCCAATGAGATGAAATCCCTTCAGGATATCCTTAATCTTGCATGTAGCTGACTTACGATTTCTCCATCCTACATTTTAATATTAAGCAAACTATTTAAAAGTAATTAGTTTGAGCCCTTGTGAGTTCAATCAGTTTGTTCTAAAGCTCCTTTGTGTTGTCGAATGGACCGACCCTATTCAAATCTTCCTTTGTTAGCTCGCATTGAAGAGTGTTCAGGGCTTTGTTGTCAGTCTGTGCCTTCTTCTTCATTTCTCGGTTCCACTCTTCTGGTTCAAGGATTTTTCTGGAGTTGTCTGTTGGAGTTGTGTACCCTTGTCTTACCGTGAACCATTGTTCAATATCAATATTTAGGTAGACTTCCATCCTCTTCTTCTAGTACGGGAAGTCATCTTTAGTGAATAGCGGTGGGCGAACGGTGCTATAACCCTCATTTTGTGACATTTAATTCTTGCACACAAAAAAAAATAAAAGGAATTTTCAAGACTTGATCTTGGGATTAGTAGTGCGAGAAGAATAAGTAAAAAAAACAAAAGGAAAAGAAAACTCTTGATTTAGTGGTTGCACTAAAATCAAGCTTCCCCGCTCTGCTACCAATTGTAGGATCGAGTGCACATGAGAGGGGGTTGAATCACGTGTTTAAAACTTTTCTTTTCATTTTGAAAATCTCATTTGGAAATTCGAGTGCGCAGCGGAAAAATAGTTAATTGAGAAACAACGAAAATAAAGCACAAAACTCAAACACGATCGGTTTACTTGGTTCGCAGCCCTAGTGGACTACTACTCCAAGGCCCACGCCCTCTTGGGATGTTTCCGACTGGCAATCCACTAAAGTTCTGTCCGAAGAACCTTCAGAGAGAAATATTGAATACACAAATGAGGAATGTGTAACACCCTACACTTTCTATGCAATAAAAAAAACGAACACTTAAATTTTACCGACACTTGTAGTAGTTGAAGATCGATGTTCGAGGTCAGTGTCGTAGCATTGCAGTACAACAGTTAGAGAGCTCGAGACAATAGTATGATTGAAGAACATCGTTCATAAGTCATCTTTTTAGCTGCTGGTCGAGAGTCTCTAATATAGCCCTTTGGGAGCGCCTCCATCGCTTTGGGGCTCCTATATTGATACTGATCTGATTCGCAAAAGTCGGTGTTTATCCTCTCTGGGGTGCCTCCAAGTAGTCTGAGGCACCTCTATCATCTCCACGCGTCAACAACGCTTATCAAAGCATTAAGGTGCCTCCAGCCATTCGAGGCACCTGCAGCTGCTCCAGCGCAAATGTGCCCCCATCCATCTGAGGCGCCTCCAGCGCCTCTAGCATTGAGACGCCTCCATCACCCAAAGGCGCCTCAAGCGCTTTTGTACTGAGGCACCTCCAACACTCCGAGAAGCCTCCAGCGCCTTTGTGCTGAGGATGATTTTTGCTTAACTCCTGCAAAATATGTTAGTACAAAATATAGCTGTAAAACAGAGTTAGCATATACTTAATAAATAAAATGAGATGCATGTACAAACTATATTTATGACTTAAATCCTGTCTTACCACGACCATAATTTAATCATTGTCTCAACTTAAAGTTTCACTTTAGACCTAAGTTGGACCAACGCCTAAGTCCCTACCGAGGACTCGTCCTCAATGGATTCTCTCCTCCAGTTTCTTACCTCACTTACCGATTGCCGAGTAACCTCCTCTATGTCCAATCTCTGACCCACCAGGTTTTCTTACCGGAAACCCACATCCAGACTTTAGCTAATCGTTTGGTCCTCCCTAACCCGACTAGACTTCTTTCCAACTGTCTGGTCATCTCTGACCGAGCTGAACTTCCTACCAGAATCACACATATAGACTTTAGCCTGGTGTCGAGTCCTCTAGATCCGTCAAGTTAGTTAATTTTCACACTTAGCTCAAATGATTAAAACAACAACAGTCTAACTTTAATCTATTGTCATACATCAAAACCTAGGGTTATACTGTTAGTGCAAACTGCACCAACAAAAAAAAATATTTGTCACAAGTGAAAACTAATAAGTTACGCCTTTGAGACTGAGTTAGGTTACTGAGAAAATAATTGTTATGTTTCTCTTGATCTAAGCTATCCTTTGAGACCTTGTGTAGTTGAGAAAGATGAACCATACGTGTGGCAAGTAAGTTCCTATCGCCAAGAGTATAAGGAGCACAGCTAGATGATGACTTGACTAGGCTTGGGAGTTGATACTTGAAAATGTTAGGCCACTTACTGCACCGAGCACGGAGAACTATTATTTAGGTCATTCTAAAACAAATCTTTGTATCATGCTCACTAATGAAAACTATATGATCTGATTAATGTGAATCACAAGGGATTATGGTGCACCTCATTGCCACATGAATCTAGATTGCAGGTTTTTGCTTGAGGACAAGCAAAGGTTTAAGTCTGGGGGTGTGATGTGCATATATTATATATGTTTTTATGCATTGTTTGACGCACATCTTCTTACATTTCATTGACATGATCTACATTATTGCACCTCATTTTATTATTTTCATTGCATGTTTTCAATTACAAGATGTGTTTCAGAGCAAAAAAAAATTTTTACGGAGTGCAAAATAGAAAAGAAGAGTAGAAAGCAAAGCAGAAAGTAGAGCAACCAGGAGAATACCTTGGTCGTGCCTCCCAGGCACGGCCAAGGCACAAGCCGTGCCTCCCCATGCACGGACGTGCCTCACTTACAGTAGAAGCTCAAGGCACGGTCGTGTCTCCCAAGCATGAACGTGTGACATTTGTGAAGAAAGCCAAGGCACAGTCATGTCTCCCAGACATGATCGTGTGTCCCAAGCACGATCATGTCTGGCTTGCAGTGAATCCTCAAAACTAGGCCATGGCTCACAAGCACGGCCATGCCTCCACTCTACTCAAACTCAAGACCAGGCCGTGTCTCTCAGACACAGCCGTGTGCTAGAAAAACATGGGTCGTGCCCCATGCCTAAAAAAGGGGGTGTTTACCCCTTTCTCAAGAGAGATTATTCTTCCCTTCTAGGCAGAACACTAAGTCCATCCATACTCCATTTCTTGAGATTTCTCTAGCGATCCAAGACGTATTTCTCCGATTCATCAATCATCCAAGCAAGGAGAGCACTCCCATGGATTGAGACAACAACCGGCTAAGCAATCCTTCCCTTTTCCTACTAGATTAGGCCTTGAATGCTTCTTTTCATGTATTTTTGCGTTCTCTCCTTGTTTATGAAGTATATCTCTTGTATTCTAAGGTTAGGGAATATCTATGATATGAGTGATGATGTAGAACTATGGATATGCCAATTTTCCATTTCTATAAGATGTTACCTCTTATGCTATATATGTTGTGTCTTGTACATGTTTGACGATATATGTATGTGAATGATGCATGTAGATCTAGGATTTTTCTTCTATGTTAATGTTGCTACTAGAATGAATAATTGAGAGATCCTTAGTGACAAAGAATTCTCATTCAACCGAACATTTGTGCACTTAGTGACAGAGCGCACTGACACTTATTTCACTTTCTAGAGTAAAAGACCTTGACATAGGAACTAACCCTAGTTCATAGGAGTAGTGTGGAGAATTAGGAGATGATCATGTTATAGGGATATTATCTAACATCATAGTGAAATTGAAAGCCTAGAATCACTCCTTAAACCAACCTTCACAATTCACTTCCCTCTCTTGTGGGCCTAGACCTCACAACTCTCTCTCTCTCTCAAACTCTTTCTCACACTTGTCTCTTTTAAGTTCACAAGTTCACAACTCAATTAGTCTAGATAACTTCCTTCACAAAATTACTATTGCATTAATCCGCAATCCTTGTGGATACGATAATCTTTTATATTACTGACAATGTTACCGTGCACTTGCGGTTGTGTTAACAAGTTTTTTGCACCATTGTCGAGGATTGTTTAAGTTAACATTAGTGATTAGTGATTTAGCTAGCCTAAACCATTTTTTCTTTTTGTTAATAAAAATTATATTTTATTTATTTGTGAATAGTATCTTTTGTTCATATATAGATAATCCAAAAATATTACAATTTGATTTTACATATTACACAATCCAAAAACATTGCATTTTTATTTTTTTTACTTGTGAATAGTTTTTGCTTACACTATACATAATCCAAAAATATTACAATTTCATTTTTTCTACATACATACATAATTCAAAAAAAAATATTCTTGTTTCTTGCTTTTATACTCTATATTTTTTTCTTTCTCCTTACACAAAAACTTGATTCAGAGTTTATTCTTGTATGCGCAGATTTGCAGATAATCTATTGTCATTTGATCTAGAGATAATAGAATCTTTAGAAGAAGAAAAACAAATCTGCAAAATAATTCAGAAGAAGAGCAAGAATAACTAGATATGACAAATAAACCACTCAAAGACTATGCAACACCTTATGCAAGGGGTCTTAGATCTAGTATCACCAGACCTACTATTGAGGTAAATAATTTTGAAATCAAGACTGCGGTCATTTCCATGGTACAACAAAATCAATATGATGGTGGACCCAATGAAGATCCTAATCAACACTTGGAGACGTTCTATGAGATATGTGGTATCATGAAAATGAATGGAGTAGCAGCCGAGGCCATAAGATTATTATTGTTTGGATTCTCACTAAGAGATATAGCCAAAACATAGTTAAACTCCCTACCTCTAAACAACATTACATTTTGGGAACAATGTGAATAAGCATTCTTGCAAAAGTTCTTTCATCCAAGCAAGACGACACATATGAGGAATTTAATAGCTAGTTTCAGACATGATGGGGAATCTCTTTATGAAGCATGTGATCATTTCAAAGGACTTCTAAGACAATGCCCCCATCACAGACTAGAGAAGTGGCTAGTTATCCACACTTTCTACAACGGAATCAACTATCATACTAAGGTCTCTTTGGATTCAACAGCAGGCGGAGCTTTGATGAATAAAAGCCTATATGAAGCAGAAGAAATAATAGAGTGTGGCTATGAATCATCATCAGTTGGTATCGAAAAAAGTAACCCAATTAAAATTCTAGGAATACATGGGGTTAACACTTTGGATTTAATCTCCACAAAGAAATTCGAAGCTATGAGCACCAATCAAGAAAATGCAATCAATGTAAGCTGTGAAATATGTAGTGAAATAGAGCATGCAAAGGAAACTTGTCCACTCGGAGCTATAACTACACAATTAGCTCAGATTGAACAAGTAGATGCAATTGAAAATTTTAACTCAAGACCCATCAACCCATATTCAAACACATATAACCCTGGATGGAGAAATCACCCAAATTTCTTCTATCGCAACAATAATCAAGAGAAAATGGGGCAGACATCAAATTTTCAGCAGAATTCACAACCCTCATGCTTGGAAAAGTTAATTGAGGAAATGTGTGCCGATCAATTAGAGATGAAGAATGATATCAAGAAACTTTGTGGGAGAATGGATAATGTGGAAAATCACTTAAAGGTTCTTGATAATCAAGTGACACAAATAGCTACAACTTCCTCAAGGCAACAAGGGTCACTCCTAGGAAAACCAGAGAATAATCCGGTTGAGCATTGCAATGCCATTGAGCTAAGAAGCGGACGGACCTTGGGGCATCCCCAAGTGACTGTTATATCTAAATGGATTGGGAGTACACCAATCGAAGAGTCAACTCCTTCTACAAATCATGAGCACATCCAAGTGGAAGTTGAGAATGATAACCTGATTGAGGCTAGCCCACAAGGTAGAACTGTATCATCGGTACCCTTCCCTCAACGAATTATAAGTGTAAAAAAGGATGAGGAATTCAATCAATTTTTGAATATGATCAAGGAAATATGCATTGATATTCCACTTATAGATGCCCTGCAGCAAATGCCCAGATTTGTCAAGTTTATAAGGAACATTCTTTCATTAAGACGCAAGAAAGATGGCGGTGAAATAGTAGTCTTAATTACGGAGTGTAGTGCCTTACTATCAGACTTTATGCCTCTAAAGTTGAAGAATCCAAGAAGCTTCTCAATTCCCTGCACCATCGGGACTACTATTATTGAAAAATCTTTTTGTGATTTGGGAGCTAGTGTTAGCATCATGCCACTTTCGTTGTGCAATAATTTAGGGCTGAAAAACTTGAAACTTACCACTATGACATTGGAACTGATAGATCACTCCCATAGATACCCACTCAGTATTCTTGAGGATGTGCCAGTTAAGGTAGGGAACTTCTTGGTCCCTACCGAATTTATAGCTATAGAGATGAATGAGGATTCTAAAATCCCAATCATCCTAGGATGGCCATTCTTGGCAACCGCCGGAGCTATATTTCATGTGAAAGATCACAAGCTCACATTGGCGAAGGGAGAGGGCAAAATATGTTTTAATTTATCTAACTCCTTTTATACTCTACTTGTATCTGATGATTGCAATAGGTTTAATGAACTTAAACAAGTAGAGTCCAAGAAGAAGTCTCTGAAGGAGATGGAGAAGCCACCAGAGGAACCACATTCTTATGGCAAAGGAAAAATGATTGGACACAACCCTGAAAAGTATATCATCCCAGCAAAGGCTAGGATGGAAAGATGGGATCCAAGCCCAAAAGGCCATAGGGGAGGGGAGCATAACCCCTTCAAGGCCAAGGCTCCAAGTTGAGCCAAGTCAGGGGTCAATCTAATTACCTTAAACAAGCGCTTCTTGGGAGGCAACCCAAGGGTTTACTTAAATGTAATTTTTGTTTCTTTATCTTTGTTAAAATTTTGTTAATATTTTCCTTTCCTTTTGTAGGTTTAAAGGCCCACATGAGCTGGCCGTGGAGTTTTCATGGGCGTGGAGGGCCAATGGAGGGAGAATAAGCGAAGAAGGGCCACAAAATAAGAAGCGAGACCAGGGGTGTTTTTGCCCCACACGGCCGTGTTTATCAACACATGCTCGTGCCCCCCTTTAGCAGAGCCAAAGGCAGGTCGTGTGTCAGAAGACATGACAATGCCCTCTATCTAGAAGGTTCTAAAAGCTCAAGCTATGTCCCTAGACACGACTGTGTCTCCCAGCTGCAGGAACTCAAGTTTAGGTTGTGCCGAAAAAGCACGGTCGTGCTTCCAAGGTAGTGTAACATCTCAGCTCCAGGCCGTGCCTCCGAGGTACATCTGTGTCCCTTCCAGGTAAACTTCAAAGACAGGCGTGTTTATTAAACATGACCATATCCAAGAGGCAAAAACAACTCAACCACATGTCATGTTTTTAAACACGGTCGTGTGGCGACCCTAGGGTTTTAATACCCTTAAGACATGGCCATGTAACCCTTACACACAGCCGTGCCTGCTCCTTCCCCTCCCTCTTGTCTCTTCTTCTTCCCTCTCCTCCATTTCTTAAGCCCTCTTCTCATTTTCTTTTTCTAATTTCTTCTCTCCACCCAACAAGCTCTCACCTTTTTCCTCTTCTATAAAGTGAGTCTCTTCCTTCTTCTTCCCCAAACATTTTTCATTTCTTCTCATGACTCTCTCTCAAGATGTTGAAATACTTTAGAAGAAGATCGGGCTCACAAAAATATGGTTCATCCAACAACAAAGGAAAAGAAAAGCTTCCTTCCGAGAATGAAACTTTGGTATTATTTTTGAAAACGATGAACAAAATTTTTGTTTCAACTCTTTGATGAATCGCCCTATTTCTTGCACTAAATATGTGGATTATGATACTTT
>JBBUKS010043560.1:0-10471 GCA_038050645.1 Hedychium gardnerianum | reverse complement strand
ACATGATCCAAACATCCAACAACTCAATCATCTTATACAAATTGATACTATTCAATAGATCCAATTCAAATCCAAGAGTCTCAAGACAACTTAGCAATCTCATTCCATCTTTACAAATCCCTTGTCATTTAACCTAATTTAAATCCAAGAATTCCAATTTGTAAGTATGCAAGAAACAACAATACTACCCAATCCGAATTCACATATCACTAATGTCAATACACTAATACATGTTATCCACAAATTACCAAATACACCCAAACTCTAATCCAATTTCACCATTCCAAATCCGAGTTCAACTCGAGAACATGAAACTAAGTAACATAATATAACTACACCCATAAACTTACTAAAATCACATCCACTCAAAATAGTTACACAACTACATGAATCAATCCTATAACTAAATAAATCTCAAAATCACCAACAAGCACCAATTCAACACTAATCATCTCTTATCTCATTGGTTGTGGCTGCTGACAGTGGTGGAGATGACCGAAGCAAATCGGGGACAACTGGTCGGAGGGCTAATCGATCTGCAATACAATGTAATTACATGAATCACTCTCCGAACACCTACCCACACCACTAAACTATCACAAATCCCCTTACCTTGGCTGGGGTGGCTGCCAAAATAGAAGTAGCTTATCTAAAATCAGGGTTGGGGCAAGAGCAATGAGGATGATTGACAGATGGTGCTGGAAAGAATAGTAGCCCACAACACCAAAAATCTGACCTAGATCCTAATTTTGGATGTCGGATATGAGAGGGCAGTGACTGGACCAATCTGAAACTGGCCTGCGATGCCTGATTGGATCGAATATGACCTAGCAACATCGGCTAGGTTAGTAGTACTATCTTCCCGGTGGCTGAGCTATTACCGACAGTGATGTAGTGTTGCTGGTTGGATCTTCATAGAAGCAATGAGGTCGCGATAGTAAGAAGAAGAGAGGGAGGAACTAGAGCTCTCCAATCATGGCTGGCCCTAGATCTGGTCGCCGGTGAGAGACAGCGACCATGACGTCGGTGACAGAGACTCAGCTAGGGCAGAGATGACAATTGGTGGTCACAGAAGGGCTAATTGGTTGGCAAGGCAGAGTGCTGGGTTGGCGGCTGGAGATCAGAACCTGGCCGGCGGCGACTGCGTGAGTGGGAAGAGATCGGCGACGAGGGATAATGGGGGGGGGGGGCGACTGAGCTGAGTGAGGAGGACATCGAGGAAGAAAGGGAAAAAATCGAGTGAGGTAATAATATAGCTTAGGTTTAATATTTTTAAAGCTTAGATTATTAAATCCCAACTTAGGTTAATTAATTCTAACTTAGTGTTTAATCAAATCTATTAACAACCAATTAAATTAATATTTCAAACATGCTTTATAAAAACCTATTCTTATATCCCCGTGAACTCCTCTAATTAGCTCCGATTAAATCCAAAAAAAATTCAATTTTTTTTCAAAAATTTCTTTAATCTTATTCCTCGGTCAACATGTATTATTTTAATTATTTTATTTATCATATTTAACACTTAGAGGGATTAGAAATGGTGGAGACTACCATCGGATTAGATATTGAGTTTTGTTTGACCACTAAAATGATAAAAAGAGATGAACATGGATACAATGCTATATTGAAAGATGGTTTCTCTTTAGTTCTGCCAAACAATGATTTGTCCACCATAAGAATCAAAGAAAATTGGTTAATGTTGAATGCCTTTAAACAACCTTTTCTTATACAACCCTCCATTCACATGCCTTTAAGTAGCAAATCTTTAAATAACCATCCTCTCTCAAAGTTTAAAATTTTCTCATTTCAACCTATTTTAAATACACTTTATCATGACATGGCCATCCATAAAAATTTGCTAGAGAAATATCATGTAATGTCGGATGAACAATTTTAATATTTACGAGAACATTTCAAGAGAGAGGAAGAGTTATTTCAAAAGATCATTGATTTTATGGAAGTGTAAAGAAATGATTGAAAGAAGCAAGAGGAATTTCGGGATTTAATGAGACCATATAGAAATTGCCTCTATGTATAATTATCATAAAAACTTGGAAAATAATGGTTGGATACCTATTCTAAATGGATTTGAAGGATTCCTCAATTTTCCTTGAGCTCCACCTTATTGTTTTCATTTGGACGGTAAAATGTTTAAGTCTGGAGGAGAGTTGTACATATGTACATAGTTTTATTTTATTTTTGCATTTGCTTGAGTTAGCTTAGTTTTATTTTCTGTATTTGCTTTAGTTTATTTGCTTTGAGTCTTGTGGCATGTCAATTGCATCATTATCACATTTTAGTATGACTTGTTTTCTTGCAAAAATACTAGCACGCTCTTATCTAGACTTCCATGTATTGTGATGTATGTGCTAGTATGTTTAGTGAAATATTTTTTTCTATCTATAGTAGAATGAAGTGAGCATGTATGTAATTGTATGAGTATGATAATTGACCTAGTCTTAGGATCTCTTTCACATTATACTTGATATTGATAGTGGATACATATAAAAATAGTCATGATTCATATAACTGGACTAGTACTTGTGTTTCTAAGGTGACTTCCTAATTACATTTTGGTTACTGGAGAAACTTAGATCATGTCAGCTCATTTGAAAAAATCAAAAACTCTCTACTCATTTTAGTGCTATGTGTTGCTACATACAAGCACATAAAAAATAATAATAATAATAATAAAATGAATAAGGGTTACAAAAATAGTTATCGTGAGTGGAAACTAGAGAGTTACTCCTTTGAGACCGAGTTAGATTACTGGAGAAATAACTTTTATGTTTCTATTAATCTAAGCTATCCTTTGAGATCTTGTGTAGTTGAGAAAGATGAACCACGCATGTGGCAGGTAAGTGTCTATCGCCGGGAGCTTAAGGAACACAGTTAGATGACTACTTGACTAGGCTTGGGAGTTGATATTTGAAAATATTAGGCCACTTATTACACCGAGCACGAAGAACTATTATATAGGTCATTCTCAAAAAAATCTTTGAGTTATGCTCACCAATGAAACTATGGGATAAAATTAATGTGAATCATTAGGATTATGAAGCACCTCATTGTCACATGAATCTAGATTGTAAGTTTTTTCTTGAGGACAAGCAAAGGTTTAAGTCTGGGGTTGTGATGTGCGTAGATTAAATATCATTTTATGCATTGTTTGACACACATCTTCTTATATTTCATTGATATGATCTATACTATCGCACCTCATTTTATTATGTTATCATGCTTTTTACTCCATATTGTTCAGAGATCTACTCCTCTCGTGTTTTCATCTATAGGATGCGTTTCAGAGCTAAACGGAACTTCTATGGAGAGCAAAGCAGTACAACAAAGCAAAAAGTAGAGCAGGAAGCCAAGAAGTCAGGAAAAACCCTGATCGTATCTTCCAGACATGGCCATGTTCAGGGCATGCCTCAAGAGCAGTAGGAGCTCAAGGCGCAACTGTGTCTCCCAAACACGGCCATGTGTCATCTGTGAAGCAAGACTAGGCACGACCGTGACTCCCAGACACGACCGTGTGACTTGTCTCAACATACTCAAGGCACGGTCATGTCTCACAGACATGGCCGTGTCTCCCTGGCAGACCTTCCTCAGTACTGGGCCGTGTCTCCCAAAAATGGCCATGACTCCTACCACCACAGTCTCAAGACACGGTTGTGTTCCAAAGACACGGTCGTGTGTCATGCTTGACCTAGGTCGTGCCTCACTAGTATAAAAGGGGTCTTTTCCCCTTTCTCAAAAGGGGGTGCTTCTTCCCTTCTTGGGAGAACCCTAGGTCCTTCACACTTCATCTTCTGGCAATCTTTCCAGTCATTCGAGATGGATTTCTCTGATCCATCATCATCCAAGAAAAGAGAAGATTTTCAAAGACCAAGACTCTAACTGGGCTAAGCATTCTTTCCCTCTTCCTCTTAGATTTGGGCTTGAATGTTTATCTTTATGTCTTTGTATTTTCTTCCTCTTTCTATGGAGTAGATCTCGTGTATTCTAGGGTTAAGGAGTAATTATGATGTGTGGATGATGTATGAACTATGGATATGCCAATTTCCTATTTTCTAAGAGTTGTTACTTTTATGCTATGTGTATTGTTCATTATGCATGTTTGACAAAATGTGTATGTGAATGATGCATGTAGATCTAAGATTTTACTTATATGTTAGGATTGCTACTAGACTGGATAATTGGGAGATCCTCAGTGATAAAGGATTCTCATTTAACCAAACACTTGTGTCCTTAGTGACAGAGGCCACTGATACGTATTGCACTTTCTAGAGTTAAAAGACCTAGATATAGGAATTTACCCTAGTTCATAAGAGTAATGTTGAGAATTAGAAGTTGATCATGTTATAGGGACATTATCTAACATCATAGTGAAATCAAAATCCTAGAATCACTCTCCAATTCTTCACTTCTCTCTCACTTGGACCTATATCTCACTCTCTCTCTCCCTCTCTCCTTCTTAAGTACTCTCTCAAACTTTCTCTCTTAATTTCACAAGTCCACATTTCGATTAGTCTAGCTAATTTCCTTCACCAAATCACTAGTGCTTTGTCCACAATCCCTGTGAGTTCATTTTCTTTTATTAATTGACGACATTACTATGCACTTGCGGTATGACAACAAGTGTTTGGCATAGTTACCGGGGATTGTTTGAGATTAACATTAGTGATTAGTGATTTAGTTACCCTAGACCATTTTTCTTTTTTAATAAAATTTGAATTTTTTTTACTTGTGAATAGTTTCTTTTAGTTCATATATAGATAATCCAAAAATATTACAATTTGATTTTTACACATAGATAAGCCAAAATCATTACAATTTCATATTTCATTTACTTACTTGTGGATAGTTTTTGGTTTACACAATACATAATCCAAAAAAATATTGCAATTTCATATTTCATTTTTTTCACATACATACATAATTCAGAGAAATTTTTCTAAACTTAATTCAGAGTTTGTTCTTGTATGCACAGAATTACAGATAATCTATTACCATTTGATCTAGAGATAAACAGAACATTCAGAAGAAGAAGAAGACATCTGCAAAGTAATTCAGAAGAAGAGCAAGAATACTCAGATATGACAAACAAACCTCTAAAATATTATGCAGCACTCTATGCAAGGGTCCTCATATCTTGTATCACAAGACTAGCTATTAAGGCAAATAATTTTAAAATCAAGTCGGTGGTAATTTTTATGGTAAAACAAAATCAATATCGTGGTGGACCAAATGAAGATCCAAATCAACACTTGGAGACATTCTATGAGATATGTGGTAACATGAAAATGAATGGAGTAGCAGTGAAGGCCATAAGATTATTATTGTTTGGATTCTCATTAAGAGATAGAGCCAAAACATGATTGAATTCCCTACCACCAAACAACATTACATCCTGGGAACAATGTGAACAAGCATTATTGTAAAAATTCTTTTCGCTAAGCAAGACAGCCCAAATGAGAAATTTAATAGGTAGCTTCAGACAATAGGATGTGGAATCTCAATATGAAGCATGAGATCGCTTCAAAGGACTTCTATGACAATGCCCCCATCACGGACTTGAGAGGTGGCTAGTTATCCACACTTTTTACAACGTAATCAACTATCATACTAAGGACTCTTTGGATTTCGTAGTAGGCAAAGATTTGATGAATAAGAGCTTAAATGAAGTAGAAGAAATTATAGAAAGTGTGGCTATGAACCATCATCAATGTGCATTAGAAGGCCATAAGATTATTATTGTTTGGATTCTCATTAAGAGATAGAGCCAAAACATGGTTGAATTCCCTACCACTAAACAACATTATATCCTGGGAACAGTGTGAACAAGCATTCTTGCAAAAATTCTTTCTGCCAAGTAAGACAACCCATATGAGAAATTTAATAGCTAGCTTCAGACAACAGGATGGGGAATCTCTATATAAAGGATGGGATTGCTTCAAAGGACTTCTAAGACAATGTCCCCATCACGAACTTGAGAGCTGGCTAGTTATCCACACTTTTTACAATGGAATCAACTATCATACTAAGGTCTCTTTGGATTCTACAGTAGGCGGAGCTTTGATGAATAAGAGCCTATATGAAGTAGAAGAAATTATAGAAAGTATGACTATGAACCATCATCAATGGGTATCGAAAAGAAGAAATCCTATTAAAATTTCGGGAATACATGGTGTTACCACTTTGGACTTAATCTCTGCCAAGTTGGATGCCCTTACAAAGAAATTCGAAGCTATGAGCACTAATCAAGCAAAAACCATCAGTATAAGCTATGAAGTATGTGGTGAAATGAAACATACAATGAAAACTTGTCCTTTTAAGGCCATAACTGCACAATTAACTCAGATGAAATAAGTAGATGCAATTGAGAATTTTAACTCAAGACCCAACAATCCATATGAAATCATCCAAACTTTTCTTATAGAAATAATCAAGAGCAAACATGGTAGACATCAAATTCTCAACAAACATCACAACCCTAATGCTTGGAGAAGTTAATTGAAGAAATGTGTGTCGATCAACTAGAAATGAAAAATGATATTAAGAAACTTTGCGGAAGGATCGACAACGTTGTAAATCACTTAAAAGTTCTTGATAATCAAGTGACATAGATTGCTACATCTTCCTCAAGACAACAAGGTTCACTTCCAGGAAAACCAGAGAATAATCTAGTTGAGCATTGCAATGCTATTGAGCTAAGAAGCAGACGAACCTTGGGGCAACCCCAAGTGACCGCTACATCTAAAGGGATCGGGAGTACACCAATTGGAGAGTCAACTCCTTCTTCTACAAATCATGAGCACATCCAAGAAGAGGTTGAGAATGACAACTATTTGAGGCTAGCCCATAGGGTAGAATTGTACCACCGGTGCCCTTCCCTCAACGGATGATGAGTTCAAAAAGGGATGAGGAATTCAATCAATATTTGAAGAAGATCAAGGAGATATGCATTGAGATTCCACTCATTGATGCCCTGCAGCAAATGCCCAAATTTTCCAAGTTTATGAAAAATATTATCTTATCAAGATGCAAGAAAGATGTCGATGAAACAATAGCCTTAACTACAGAGTGCAGCGCCTTACTATCAGACTTCATGCCTCCAAAGTTGAATGATCCAGGAAGCATCTCAATTCCCTGCACCATCGGGACTACTACTATAGAAAAATATTTTTATTATATGGGGGCTAGTGTTAGCCTCATGCCACTTTCATTATGTAATAATTTATGGCTGAAAAACTTGAAACTTATCACTATGACATTAGAACTGGCAGATCACTCCCAAAGATACCCACTCGATATTCTTGAGGATGTGCCATTTAAGGTAGGAAACTTCTTGGTCCTTACCAACTTTGTGGTCCTAGAGATGAATTAGGATTCTAAGATCCCAATCATCCTAGGAAGGCCATTCTTTGCCTCCGCCGGAGCTATATTTGATCTGAAAGATCACACAACTTTACATTGGCGGTGGGAGAGGACAAAGTATGTTTTGATCTAACTAACTCTTCTTATACTCTACTTGTATCTATTGATTGCAATAGGTACAATGAACTTAAACAAGTAGAGTCTAAGAAGAAGTCTCTGAAAGAGATGGAGAATCCACCAGAAGAATCACATTCTGATGGCAAAGGAAAAAAGAGTTAGACCCAATCCTGATATATCCTCCCGATGAAAGCTAGGATGGAAAGAAGGGGTCCAAGCCTAGAAGGCGATAGGGGAGGGGAGCATAACCCCTTCAAGGCCAAGGCTCCAAGTTGAGCCAACTAAGGGGTCAAACTAATGACCTTAAACAAGTGCTTCTTAGGAGGCAACCCATGGGTTAATTATATATAATTTTTGTTTCTTTATCTTTGTTAATAATTTTGTTAATATTTTCCCATTTCTTTTGTAGGTTCAAAGGCCCACATCAGCTGATCGTGGAGTTTTCATGGGTGTAGAGGGCCACAAAATAAGAAGCGTGACTGGGGTGTTTTTACCCCACACGGTCGTGTTAGCTTACACACGACCGTGTCATCCCCTTAGCATAGACAAAGGCAAGCCATGTTCCACTGGCACGGCCATGTCTTCAGCACAGGAGGTTCTCAAGTCAAGGCCATGTCTATCAAACATGGTCGTGTCTCCAGCTGCAGGAACCCAGGTCAAGGTCATGTTCAAAAAGCATGACCGTGCTTCATATACAGAAAGAGCTTCACTTCAGGCCATGTCTCATAGACATGACTGTTTCTCTTCCAAGCACAACTTCACACACAGGTGTGTTTAATAAATATGGTTGTGTCAAAGGAGCAGAGACAACTCAACTCAGGGTCATGTTTATTTAACAAGGTCGTGTGGCATCCCTAGGGTTTTAAAACCCTAGAGACATGGTTGTGTAACCCCCCCCCCCTGCACACGACTGTTTGTGCCCTTTCCTCCCCTTTTTGTCTCTTCCTCTCCCCTCTCCTCCATTTCTTAAGCATTTTTCCCCTTTACTTTTTCTAATTTCTCCACACCACCCAAAAAGATCCCACCCTTCTCTTCTTCCACAAAGAGAGCCTCTTCCTTCTTCTTCCCCATCATCTTTCATCTCTTCTCAAGATTCTCTCCCAAGATGTTGAAATACTCTAGAAGAAGATCGGGCTCACAAGACAACGGTTCATCCAACAACAAAGGAAAAAAAAAAGCTTCCTTCCGAGAATGAAGAAAGGGCATGCTTCAAGGGTATAAATCACAACTTTGATATTATATTTTAAAATGATGAACAAAAGTTTTGTTTCAACTCTTTGATGAATCATCCTATTTCTTGCACTAAGTATGTGGATTATGATACTTTGGATGCTTTAGGGTTTACAAATGATGTTAAATGGTTATTTGGTAGGGTTGGGTGGAATGGTATTATGAAGATGAATTATCCAACATACCCTACAATCACTTTAGAAATTTTGAGTTCCATAAACTTTCGATACAATAACCAAGAGTCGGAAATAATTTCATTTACATTGTTTAATGATAACTATGTTTGGACTCTTGATGATTTCAATGCATATTTTTACTAAAAAGACAATTAACTTCAAAGAAATTCAAAAGCTCAGAGATATGGAATGAATTTGGGGGTAATGGAAGACGTTTTATACCGGCTATCTCTAGGGCTTCATGCATTGTAAACCCAATCTTTCGTTACATCCACTTAGCTATGAGACATACAATTTTTGGTCAATGTGAAAATGAAGGTACTGTGCATCATTGTGAGTTATTTATTTTATGGGCTATGATTGAAGAAGTGAATATTATTTAGGTCATTTTCAAACAAATTTTTGTATCATGCTCACCAATGAAACTATGGGATAGAATTAATGTGAATCACTAGGGATTATGATGGACCTCATTGCCACATGAATCTACATTGCAGGTTTTTGCTTGAGGACAAGCAAAGGTTTAAGTCTCGGGTGTGATATGTGCAGATTATATATCATTTTATGTATTTTTTGATGCACATCTTCTTATATTTCATTGACATGATCTACAATATCGCACTTCATTTATTATGTTATCATGTTTTTTACTCCATTTTGTTCGGAGATCTACTCTTCTTGTCTTTTCATCTACAAGATGTGTTTCGAAGTGAAACGGAACTTCCACGGAGAGCAAAATAGAAAAATAGAGAAGAAAGCAAAGCAGGAAGCAAAGAAGCTAGGAAAAACCCTGGTCATGCCTCCAAGACACGGCCAGGTTCAAGGAGTGCTTCAAGAGAAATACAAGCTCAAGGCATGACCGTGTCTCCTAGACACGACCGTGTGACATCTGTGAAGGAAGACTAAGCACGGTCGTGTCTCCCAAACATGGTCGTGTGACTAGTCTAGGCAGGCTTAAGTCATGGTCGTCTCTCACAGACACGGCCATGTCTCTCTGGTAGCTCTTCCTCAACCCTGGGTCGTGTCTCCCAAAAACGGGTGTGCTTCCAACCATTAGAGCCTCAAGACATGGTTGTGTCTCAGAGACATGGTTGTGTGCCAAGAGTGACCTAGGTCATGCCTCATAGGTATAAAAGGGTTTTTTTTCCCTTTCTCAAGGGGAGGTGGTTCTTCCCTTCTTGGGAGAACCCTAGGTCCTTCACACTTCATCTTCCAGAGATGTCTCCGGTGATTCAAGGCAGATTTCTCAGATCCATCATCATCCAATGAAGGAGAGGACTCCCAAAGATCAAGACTCCAACCGACTAAGCATTCTTTCTCTCTTCCTCTTAGATTAGGGATTGAATGTTTATCTTCATGTCTTTGTATTTTCTTTCTCTTTCTATGAAGTAGAACTCTTGTATTCTAGGGTTAGGGAGTATGAATATGCCAATTTCCCATTTCTATGAGATGTTATCTCTTATGCTATGTGTGTTGTGCATTTTGCATGTCTGACGAAATGTGTATGTGAATGATGCATGTAGATCTAGGGTTTTGCTTCTATGTTAAGGTTGCTACTAGACTGGATA
>JBBUKS010043549.1:0-10471 GCA_038050645.1 Hedychium gardnerianum | reverse complement strand
CAATTTTGAATTGATCATGATTAGACTCAACCATGATTAGACTCCATTAATAGAGATTAATGGAGCATTGATGAAAAAAAGACCAAGAGGCAAAAACTTTTGGTATTCATTGGATGAATATAAAAGGTTGCAAAATGAGATTTTCATAAAATTTCGAATTTGAATCTTCTTCTTCTCCTTCTTCTTCCTTCGCCGAAACTCCTTGGGTGATTGCTAGCACAACCTTAGGTGATTTTATTCTCCAAGTTTGTGAGTTCGTGAGACGGACGGAACGTGTTCGTGTGGATACCGAAAGAGGTGCGAACACTTGATCATGTTGAGGTCCAACTAGTACCAAAGTTGATGACGGGAGAATGTAGCTCACGCAACAAAGGTATAAACTCTCATAACACTTAGTATATGAGTTTCCTTCGCATGGATCTTCTGGAAGGATCTTGATTTTTATTCCGCTGCGCTTATGTTGCTTTTGCGCTCAAGATCCTAACAGAAACCTTTTTTAAATATTTGTTGGAGGTAGTGTATGAATGTTGATAGAATTTCCATTTCACAATCATCATGCTTCTTTAATAGCCTTCTCTTCAAATTCTACCATTTTACAGGTGTGGAAACCATCATTTGAATCTTGCCATTGAGATTTCCATCAGTAGTTAACTGATCCATAGTATCTTATTCAAATCTTGCCATTAAGATTTTCATCTGTAGTTGCGTTTAAATCAGTTTCTGTAGTTTTAAAAAATATTTACAATAATTATGCTAAGTCAATCTTATAAAATTATGAAAGTAGTCTATTATGGTTGACCCTAAAGATCTTTTAATGACTAAGTAAATGATTTTGGTAGCCAAAACAAAGTGGGTCAACTAAGTATTGGTTAGGCACCCATGTCTTAGCTACAAGTTTCATTTTTCCTTGTTTTCTAGCTATTAGGCTAAAATAGGATTTTTCTTTCTTGAGTCCCTTATAGCCCAAATTGTTTTTGCTAAAGTTCACTCTTTGACAACTTATTAACATGTTAAATGATTGTGGACCAATAGTAATTTTTTCTGATGCCAATTTTAACAAGTTAACTTATTTTTTCAATGAATTAGTTTCTAATTTAGTTCTTCAATCCTAATGTCATGCAATTTATCACAAGGTACAACACTAGTCAAAATTGCTAGAAGCACCAATAGGATTATGTTGTGAACTCAATATCTTCTAATGAGGAGCTTCTTTCATCCCATGTGGGCCTTCAGGTTCCTCTTTTGATGCTTCTTCTTCAATTTTAGTTTATTTTTGAATTCACTCCTTAGCTTATCATGCATCCTTCACCATCACTATCCTCCTCCAAGGTATATTCCTTGAAATTTAAGGATGTGCTTTCCCTTTCTTTTCCTTTTCTTTACTAACTAGTGCTAGGTAATATTTAGTGTATGCTTGCTCCTCTACATTAGGGGTCCTTGGAGACATCTAATTCTAATTCTAAAAATAACTCATCGAAAGTAAGTCTTGTGCGTTGTGATAGTTGTTGACGGCTAAGCTCCAGTACTGTGTCTTCGGTATCTGCTTGCCAATAGCTATCAATTCATGAACAATCTAGACATGTATGTTGGAGATTTGTTTTCCCTTTAGCATTGTGAATGAGTTCACTTTTGTGCTTAGGAGGTTTCCTCGTGCAAGCTTCCTCTTTTAAGATCATGATTTTTCCCATAGCTCCTTGAAAGTCGTGTACTTTCCGTTCATCTCTTGCTTGGATAATGCTTATTCTAGCACCAATTTTGCATTCCTGTTGCCACCACCTCTTCCTTTTGTTTCTTTGTCAACTTGGAAAGAGGTAACATGTTATTATTATCATTAATTTGAAACTCATACCTTCTTCTATGCCTTTCACCATGTTGATGTTGAATTTGAAGAAGAAAGCCTCGTTCTTTTCCATGAGCTAAAATTTCCCTCTATCTCTGATCGTTGTATCTCTGGCCATTGTACTAAGTGTTGGTTTCAAATTTGCAGTTCTCCTTTTTGCTCGAAAAGATGCTAAACTCTTTTATAGCGTGCTTACTCTGATACAACTTATTAGATAGTATTGTTGATGGTAGGGGGTTAAATACTAATTCTTGCGAGTATTGTAAAATTATATATGCAAAGTAAAGTAAATAAAGAACTTAAAAACAATCAAACTAGTCTCCACAATTTAACGTG
The DNA here is from genome assembly GCA_038050645.1 of Hedychium gardnerianum. NCBI lineage: Eukaryota > Viridiplantae > Streptophyta > Magnoliopsida > Zingiberales > Zingiberaceae > Hedychium > Hedychium gardnerianum. The sequence goes on along the minus strand of JBBUKS010043549.1, from coordinate 8,295 downwards.
GTTCGATAGCCTAGGCTTCTACTCCACGACCTATGATCTATCTAGGGGATCACTCTCGAGAACACCACTATATTTTGTTTTCTCGACAATATCGGATTTGGAGAAATCTCTTACAAATACAATTACAACAAGTATAAATGAGAAGAAAATAAGAAGAATTGAAGCTTTGTTGGAGGCAGTGTATGAACGTTGATATCACTTAATAGATTTTCCATTTCGCAGCTCTTGGAGCACCTTTTATAGTCTTCTCCTTGAATCTTGTCGTGTGACAACTGATTATTAGTCGGTTGTTTGTCACCTATCAATTGATTGTATGCCACCCATCAGTTGATTGATATCTTATTCGAATCCTACCTTTGAGCTATTGAGTTAGTTTAGGTTCAATTAAGATTCATTTTATTTGTTAAGCTTAGCTTTTAAGCATGTTATGGGTTATAACATATAATCATTTTGTTGATTTCAATTAGTATAGTATGTATTAAAGCAATGATATTGAGCTAGTAATAATATGTCATGGAAGTTAAGCAATTTCTAAGAATAAGAAATCTAAGCATAATATATGTCATAAAGGTTTAAGTATAAGCAAGGAGTAAGCATGATGTATATGTACATGTATAAAGGAAGCATAGTAAGATTCAATGGAATAAATGATTAAAACAAATAGCTATGAGTAAAAAGGGTCAAAAGGGTTCATCCTTCACTAACTTATGGTGTCCATCATGACCCTTGACTTTCCACCTCCAACAATAATATAATAATCTTACAACTTAATTAGAACGGTCAAACGGGTCAATCCGTGACGGGGTGGGTCGGCCCGTGGCGGGCTAGCCATTTGGCAGGGCGGGGCGGGCCGACCCATCATCTTGTTGGGTATTTCCCAACCCAACCTAATCCAAAGCGGGTTGCGGGTTAGGCGGGCCAACCCGCGGGCCCATCAAAAATTTAAAAAAAAAATAAAAAAAGTTTCATATTTTCAACGTTTTACTTCGGAAAGATTTCATCAATCAAATGTATCTAAAAATAAGTATTTTAAATATAAATGGACATAAACAAGTATGAAAAGTATTATTTTTATTTCAAAATTGTAACAAAGAAAGATAATAAATTGACATAAAATTTGGCTTACGTGTATTTCTCAACCCGCGGGGCAACCCAAGCCCGTCGTGGGCCAACCCGCGCGGGTTGCGGGCCTAGGAGGGTCGGCCTGCAACGGGCTTGGTTTGATAAAATTTCAACCCAACCCGTTTAAATTGTTTGGCGGGGCGGGTCAACCCGACGAGCCCAACCCAAGTTGACGGCTTTAAACTTAATGCTATTATTATGCCATTGAGGTTAGGAACTTGTTTATCACCTGCATAACACTCCAAAACAAAATAACCATACCAAGGGCATGTTGTTCCTTTATCGTACAATAGCTAGGGACTTTAACAAGCCATGGAAAACACCATACTTTGCCCTTAAATCATAGTGTTATATTATTAAATATCCCCTTAGAACCATCACTTTGAAGGGGAGCCTTGCGCAACGATAAAGTCATTTCTGTGTAACCTAGAGGTTACGGGTTCGAGTCTCGGAAATAATCTCTTGCTAAGCAGGATAAGGTTGTGTATAATAGAGCTTTCCCCAGACCCTGCATTAGTGAGAGCTTCGTGTACCGGGTTATCGTTAAAACCATCACTTACAGAGAGCCTATTTGTCTCAAAATGTAGTATTTAAAGTTAGAAAGGCAAGTGAAACATAACAGTGTAGTAGTCCTTTTTTTAGGATCACCACAGTGATACCCTAGAAGAGTGCTCTCAAGGCATTGATAACTTATTGGAATTATACTTAGCCAACATAAGGATAGTCATGTATGTTTTTGTTTCAAATATAGGATAGCAACATGACTCCCACATAAGAACTTGAAATAAGGAAAAGAAGCATATTGTGGATATCATTGAGGTTCTAATTCATTAACAAGGGCCGAAGTCAACATGATACCGTCGAGCTCTTGTTGTCTAGGTACGTGGTTATAGCAGTTGAAATTCCAAGTGAAACATTCCTAAAGCTATGTAATTCATCTTAGGATTTAACCACCTCATGTTTTACAACCATGAAGTAGGGGGAAATGATTTCCTCATAATATACTCTTAGCGATGCTCCTAAATCAGCGGAGGAAGGGCCTTAAAGGTGAGGAAAGGATCCTACCTCTTTGAAGACTGTTTTGTTGCTGGAACACCAAGCAATCTTTGATGCAACTACTGCCCTAAACTAAAGGATTAAGGCCATTAGGGACACTTTACAAAAGGAAAAAGGAACAAAAACAATACCAATTTCTAATTCTCACTTAGCTTACCAAATAGTTGCTTGATCCAAATGAGGAAAGTAGCTTTCCTACCACTGCAAAAGGGGGTCAATTGTTGCCAATCCTCCGACACTCATTGTCCCAACATGAAGTAAGAAGAAAGGAAGGGAAGGGAAGGGAATGAGGAAGGCACTGATTGTGGAGGAGAAATAACTGACTTTATATGGCTGGGAAGAAATAGAAGAATATTGGTTGGTTACTGGGCGAGTCTTGCGGAGGTTGTTCCATGACGTGGGACGGCTGGACTAGGAAACACTTGAGATATGGGAGTGTTGCATTGAGAGAGAAGGTCATGAGGGAACTTGCAAATCTTATTAGGAAGGCCTGTTCGTTCTACTAGGGTTTAGGTTCGGTCCCTTATCAATCAAAACAGACTAGAGGAATACTATAACACATTAACTCTATTTAATGTGTAATTAGTTGTTTAAAAAGAAACATGAGGACAAAAACATTTTTTTTTTCTAGTGAAACCTCCAAACTAATCCACCAATAACTTATACCATGAAATAAGAAAGTAAGACTGTTCTCAACTATATATCTAGGAAAATCTGTGGGGGAATCTCCTGAGCATAGGTAAGGAAAAATTTGTAAAACATCTGCACTATTATCTCTAACCGACACAACTGTTTGTATAAGCTTACATTATGACATCATATTGAGCTGAAGCTCCAATGGGGGAGAAACACATTTAGCCTCAATATTTATTTCTCAAGTTTCTCCTAATTTTTGTTATTTTGTTTGGCAATTTACCAAAGGGCGCACTCAAAGTTACGGAATTCCTAAAGGGCGCATCACAGTTTGTTATTTCCCAAAGGGTGCACTTGTTTTCAAAAATATCCGTCCCACATTTTAACCCTAGATTACCGATTTTCTTTAATTAAACTGAACCGAACCAAATCAAGAAAAAAAAAAAAAACTTAATTATTTAATCAAGGAGTTTCATACAAAAGTCATTGATGATCCTAAAAAGCTTAATTTTTTTTAAATTACATCATTAAACTTATGATGATCTCCTAAATTTATTCATATTTTTTTAAAATTCTAGAGTTTTAATAATTTTTTTTTAAAATTAAAGGAATGTTTATAAAAGTAAAAAAATAAAAATTATTTTATTATTTTATTATCTTTTATCATTTATAATAGCTAATTAAAAGAAAATTTAAAAAATACTTTGATGTTGTTTTGGTTAAAGCATCACCACCTTGATGTTGACTTCGTTAAAACATCACTTGATTTCGTCAAAACATCACCACTTATATAAATTTTTGAAAACAGACTGCGCAGGACTTGAAAGACCTCTAATCTGAGACTTTGTGGCATGATGAGACTGAGGAGCTCTGTAGAAACCTATAAGACTTGGATTAGGTCCCATTAGAGTTGTCTAAGGACATCAATGAGTTTTGGTCAAAACTCATTGATGGACCTAGAACATTTGGAATTTTGAAACCAGGACATGAAGTGGAAGAGGGGAATGTAAAGAAGGTATAGATGGTGTGTAACCCTGGAATTGAGCCTCCTACATGAAGTTATGAATGCTGGTTTCGAAGATCGAGACCATAGTAGTGTTGTTTTATAAAGATAAGCATCACTGTGTTGTAGAATAGTGCTGTTTTATAAATATTAGCACCACCATGTTGGAGAAATAACGACACAATGGTATTGATTTCAAAGGATTAGGACCATTGTGATGTTGGTTTTAAAAAATCAGGCACCAATGTATTGGACACATCACGTGTGTGATTTCTCCAACAAGTGATGCTGATATTTCAAAACCAGCATCACTGTGTTTGATTTGTCCAACACGGTGGTGTTGATCTTTTAAAACAAGCACCACTATCTTGTGATTTGTCCAATATATTGGTGTTGATTTTTGAAAATCAATACCAAAATGGTCCTGATCTTTTGAAATTAATACCACTGTGTTGTGATATTTCTAACATCGTGGTGTTGATATTATAAAACAACACCACAATGGTCCTAATCTTTCGAAATCAATACCACTGTATTGTAATTTCTCCAACACAGTGGTGCTGATTTTTATAAAACAGCACCACTATGGCCTCAATCCTTTAAAACCAACACCCATAACTTTATATATGGGACTCAAAATCAGGGTTACACACCATCTATACCTTCTCTACACTCCCCTCTTCCACTCCATGTCCATGTTTTATAATTCCAAATCCTCTAAGTTCATCTATGTATTTTGGCCAAAACTCATTGATGACCTTAGCCAACTCTAATGGGACCCAATTCAAGTCCTGTAAATTTCTGCAGTGCTCCTCAGTTTTACTATGCCATAAAGCCTCAGATTCAAGGCCTTCCTTGTCGTGCACAGTATGTTTTCAAAAATTCAGTCGATGTACCAATTGGCACAGACCCATAACTTTATGTAGGAGATTCAAAATCAGGGTTGCACACCATATCTACCTTCTCTACACTTCTTTTGCACTCCATGTCAGGTTTCAAAATTCTAAATCCTATTGGTCCATTAATGAGTTTTGGATAAAACTCATTAAAGACCTTAGCCAGCTCTAATGGGATCCAATCCAAGTTCGTAGATTTCTGCAGTGCTCCTCAATTTCATCGTGCTCTAAAGTCTCAAATTCAAGGCCTTCTTAGTTGTGCACAATTTGTTTTCAAAAATTCAGTTGGCTTGTCAAACTCATAACTTCATGTAGGAGGCTCGGAATGTAGGAGGCCCGGAAATAAGGTTGCACACCATATCTATCTTTTTTACACTCTCCTCTTCCACTCTATATCCAAATTTCAGAATTCCAAATTCTATCGATGAGTTTCAGGCAAAATCCATTGGTGACCTTAGATAACTATGATGGGACCCAATCTAAGTCTTGTAGGTTTCTACATAGCTCCTCAGTCTTATCGTGCCCAAAAATCTCGGATTCAAATCCTTAATTGTGCACAGTCTGTTTTTAAAAATTCATATATAGGTGGTAATGCTTTGATACACTAAGGTGGTGATTCTTTGATGAAATCAGCACTAAGGTGATGATATTTTTATGAAATCAATACTAAAGTGGTGATATTTTGATGAAATCAACACCAAGGTGGTGAGGTTTTGACGAAATCAAGGTAGTAATTCTTTAACCAAAACAACACTAAAGTAATTTTTTCTTTTTTTTTTCTCTTTTAATTAGTTATTAATATATATATATATATATATATATAATTTTTTATTTTTTACTTTTCTAAATGTTCTTTTAATTTTAATTTTTTTTATTAATCTTCTTTTGTATTTTTTATTTTTTTTATTAAAACTCTAAAATAAAAAAAAATATGAATAAACTTAGGAGATCATCATAAGTTTAATGTAGTATTTTTTTTTTAAAAAAAAGAGTTTTTTAGTGTAGTTGTGTATGGAACTCTTTGATAAAATAATTAAGTTTTTATTTTTTTTCTTGATTTGGTTCTAATCGGTTTAAATAAAGAAAATCAGTAATTTAGGGTTGAAAGGCCGGAAGGGTATTTTTGAAAACAAGTGCGTCCTTTAAGAAATAACAAATTGTGGTGCGCCATTTGAGAATTTCACAAGCCCTTTAATAAATTGCCATATTTTCTTTTGTTATCCTGGTTTTTCTTTTTAGAAAAAGGAGCAAAACGTGTCAGTAGAACTCTTATCTCTCAATTTCTTTGGGTTTAGGAAAATAAATGTAAAGCATGAGATGCTTGTAGGTTTGTATCTAAACCCCTTTTTTGTTGTTTCATTGTAAATAATGATCAACAGGGGCCAGTGGCACTGAGAAGGCCTTGCTGGACTGGGATTCCAGAGTGAAAATCATACTAGGAACAGCTTATGGCATAGCACACATGCACTCTGAAGGTGGTGGAAAGCTGGCTCATGGAAACATCAAATCTACCAACATCCTCCTTGATCAAGATCTTAAACCTGTTGTCTCAGATTATGGCCTCACCGTACTTACAAATACTTCTAGAATTGTGGTGGGGTACCGTGCCCCTGAGACTATTGAGACACGAAAGATCACACAGAAGTCTGACATCTACAGCTTTGGGGTTCTCCTCCTAGAGATGCTTACTGGGAAGGCTCCACTCCAGTCCCATGGACATGATGATGTGGCAGACCTGTTAAGGTGGGTCCAGTCTGTGGTGCGAGAGGAATGGACTGCCGAAGTATTCGACAAGGATCTCATGAGAAGTCAACAGACTGAGGAGGATATGGTGCAGCTGCTCCAGGTTGCAATGGCATGCGTTGTTAAGTCTCCTGATCAACGCCCGAGAATGGAAGAGGTGATTAGAAAGATTGAAGAGATACGGCAGTTTGGCTTAGAGGACAAGCACATGGAGTCAGAGGACAGAACACCATGACAACTTAACTATGGAACAAGTATTTCACTGATGGCCACTGGAAGATAGTAGTTAGAATCTTTTTTTCCAAACAAAGAATTTCACAGTGACGAGCATCAGCCCCTGCATGGTTCGTCATCTCTATCTTTTGACCTTGGTTTATCTTAGTTTGTTAAAGCTTTGCATTTGTTAAAGTGGCAGGAAATGTGTGCACTGTTTATGCTTCAAGTTGGCAGTGTGCAACTTGTGTAGTGTTGCCCTAGCTAAAACTCAGATGCCGAGGAGTTAAAACATTTGAATGTTTTCGTGGACTAATTGTGCACTGGTTTTAATGTATGACTAGGTCTTGAATGTATCTGCTGGGCGTTCCAAATTTCTTTTGAATTATATTTGCTGTGACATTAAAGCATCACAAATGTCTACTTGTGAGAATACAATGATGTTTAGATGGACACAATTCTATTGGGTAGTTGCCAGGAGAAGGTGAACATTCAGGAGCTAAATGTGTTATATGATGCTGATGCGGTGGAAATCTACCATCACATTGGCGATCGGTGACACTTTTTCCTTGTGACATGACCAGATTTTCATAGATTAACACTCATCATCCCGACAAAGCTCGTTTGATGCTTAAGTCATGTTGGGATCGAGGAAAAATAGCAAGGCGGTAATGAAGAAGAAAAAAAAAATTCAGATTAGGGTTAGATATCATAGGTGCCTCATACCACCATTAGCTATGCTATTTATAGAGAATGATGCTCTCAAATTCTAGTAGATTATTGATCTCGGGGGTTGTGAGTTGCAGGTCGTGATTGGAGGGATATTATTACCGGGGATATCATTAGTCTTCAGTTCGAATCAAGAGCTCGGGATGTTGTCCTACATATAAAGTGAGTTGCTCAAGTTGCAGAGTTATAAGAGTGACTTGGGAAGCCAAGTGGGGGAGCCGAGTCACTGAGCTAGATGGGGTACTCGTGATGTTGAGTACTTAGGAGGACTCAAGATGTCACACAGTGGGAGTGACTCAGGAGGTCGAATTGTGCTAGGGCTCGAGAACCTGAGTTGAGTCAAGAGTCAGATAGGAACCATGCAGACTAGATGTGCTAGCGTGGACTGAGGCTACATTGGTTGACTTTGCTACTTTTGCTTGAGATAACTATTCTTGGATATCACGAGTCCCCTTTTTAAGACGAATTGAGAAGAGAGGAGCCAAAAGGGAACTTTCACTTGACTTGCATGCTCTAGCTCCTCGATTCGACATGAAAGGTGGACTTGTGATACATGGGGATAGTGGTCACCTTTCAGCTCACATGTTTAGCCTACATAGCCCCAGTCCACACCAGCATATTCGGTCTGCATGATTCCCGTCTAGCTCTCGACTCAACTTAGATTTCCAAATCCTCAACACAACTCAGTTACCTATTGCTCGACATCCTGACCCCGAGTGATCCACGCAACCCGTCCTCCCAAGTCACTCTTATAGCTCGGCTGCACAAGCATCTCAATTGTGGCAAAAGGTGAAACGCTCGCCCCCAGCGCCTCCGCCAGTCTGTCCCAGGACCAACACGGATGAGGTAAATCACGGGGGCTAGTCTAGCCAGCCCGAACAGTGACTAGTGCATAAGGGG
>JBBUKS010043548.1:0-29970 GCA_038050645.1 Hedychium gardnerianum | reverse complement strand
TGGACGATGTATCCCTTGGAGAGCAGCAGCTTCACCAGCCAGGAGGCGATGAAGCCTCCGGCTCCGGTCACGCACATTCTCTTCTTCTCCGCCGCCGGATCCATGAGAATATGAGATGATACCGCAACTCAACTCTTCGCCGACGGCAAATGATGACCGGCAAGCTGCTACACAGCGGTTCGACGCAACTCTTAGCCGACGCCGACTGAGGACCAGGAAACTGCTGCACAGCGATGCAACCGCCGCCAACGAGGACCAGGAAGCTACTACAGAGCGGAGGATTTATTATCCATCGGCGTTTTATTCAACCGATGCCAAATGAGGACCAGCAAGCTGCCACGGTGCTACCGTGCAGCGGTCCATTTATGGTACCATTTAATTCCGAATTTTTTTCACTTTTGTCCGTAAAATTTCCGATTCTGTTTGCTTCTTTCAAACTTACGCCTAAAGTTTCTAAAATTACATTTGTCAGTTCGGTCAACTGAAGACTATTCGTTGACCTTTTCTCTCCTGTCTCTTCTGTCCCTCTTGCTTCCTTCGTCGTAAACAGAGGCCCGATCTGATTTCTCATCCGCTCACGGGCGATGACGCCGGCGCTGCCTCCGCTGCGGCCGATGCCGAGCAACCGGTACGTGCTCCGGCTCTTCATCTCGCTCAAGTACGTGACGGCCAACGTGGTGGACCGCCGCCTGGGCCGCGTGGCGGCGACGGCGTCGTCGGTGGAGAAGCCGCTCAAGGAAGCGCTCGAGTGCGGGCGCACGGTGAACGCCAAGGCGGCCGCGGCGGTGGGCGAGGTCCTCGCCATGCGCCTCCGCGTCGACGGCCTCGCCCGGGAGCCCATCCACGCCGACGCCGCCAAGGAGGTGGCCAAGAAGGGGTTCAAGAACCAGACCAAGGTCTGGGCCATCCTCAACGCCCTCCGGTCTCACGGCGTCAACCTCATCATCCATGATAATCCCGACGGCGGCCGACCTTGACCCCCTCCGATCGTCGAGTCTTTTCCTCTTCAAGCAAGTCATCCGGTACGCACCATAAGTGTTTGATTAAATGTTTGTGAGAACAACATGGCCATCGATGCTTTTGAACTATAGGTGTTCGATCAAATGTTTGTGAGAACAACATAAATCTTTCAATGCTAATGCTAATCTTGACCTATAACCATCCCTGGATTATCTTCTCTTCAAGTTGTGTGAATAACATGGTCATCAATGCTTTGAAACTAAGATGTTCAATCAAATGCTTTAGAATAAGAAACATAGATAGAATATCAAATTAGAAAATCTAAACAGAGAACAATGTTGAGACAGACCAATTCAAGTGTATCAAATCTTCAAAAAAAAAAAATACTTTTGAAATAAATGCTTTAGAATAATTGCATTAACATATGAGTTACAAATTGTATTTAGAATAATAAGAAACCAATTTTTCCTTTCTTGTGATTGCTAAAATTATCATGAGCAATCTCCAACCATAACAAGATATTAGAAAACAGAAAACTTCATTTTTTATGGCACTAATTAATTTTCCTCAAAAGAAATTTGAATATTTTTCATATTTTAGAAACTTGAGTAATACTTTGTGAGCGCTGGAAAAGTTTAAAGACTTGATACACCAAGAAAATCAGTAGCAACAATCCATCGAACTCTTAGGTATTGGCACATAGGACTGCTTGATGAACTCCAAGCAATCTGCTATTGCCTCAGCATAGAATGAGTTCGCCACCTGTGGCGTCGCATTCCTTGCCATCACTGCTGCCCGTCGCCCCCTTCTTCTCCCTCTCTTCAACAGATGGTGGATGCACAACTTTAACAACCTGAACAGTCTCACACGGCAACTTGGAAACCGGCAACCAGTCGGCTGGAAACTGACAAGCCGGTGCCATCTCCGACCAAGCCTTGCATATCTTGTCTGTTGCATTGGTAAATTATTGGTGTGTTCTAGCAAGGTTCTCTTAGGGTGCTATATATAGAGAGTAGGAAAGTGAGGCATGAAACTATGGAACAGTATAATTTGGGAGGGAAATCTGAAGACAGTAGGTCTGAAACCACTAGTTGTAGTAGTTACAGATAGCAAATTATTTTAAATGTGTAATACTATTAAGCACTTAAAAAATTAGTACAAAAAAGGAGTAATTATAGGGTTATGGAGGTATTTTTGTTTAATGAATTAATTAATTATACTATTTGATTTGGTGCTAAGATATGGATGGATTACTAAAGAAGAGACATTACAATTAAATGATGTTATTTATGTGCTAATTAAGCAGTATATTACTTTATGACAATGTAATTTCTCTTCTACTACACTTGGGATTTCCTTTGTTAGGTTTATCTAATCTTGATGCTCTTTGGAGTTTAGACATCTAGCAGGCTTGTGCACAATAGATGCGACTTGGAGATGGTCTGCTAATGTTCTATTCTGCTTTTTTTAGTCTTGACCTCCAAGTGTCCCTAGACCACAGTAGGTATAAGACCATTAAGGTTTATACGATTGATCTTCATCATATAGACATAAAATCTTTCAGAATGACCTATTTTATTTTATTTTGTTTTGTTAGTTTAGCTTATGCTTATTTGTCTTATTGAAGAATGAAGGATATGTGATCCCATCTAATTTGGTCATCAATGTCAAGGCATTTTCTTAGTTGATTCTTCATGGCGAGCTCAACCCGAAAGTCACTCTTCATCGAATTGCAACGGTTTTAGTTTTTCGACTATCATGGTTGGCTGGAGGTTACTTCATTCACTGGTATTTGTAAAGAAGTTGAGATGGAATGGATGATCAAAGACAAACATAAAGGTGCCTTCTTTATAGCTCCATGAAGAGATGAACACTATGTTCTTTAAATCATATATTACAATTCTCTGTCTCGTGAAATGGACTAATGACTAGTACATGAAATATTATCACTATATGTTACAATTCTCTGTATTTACTAAGAAGTTGAGATGGAGGTTGTTCTTTTTTATGTGTTCATTTACTTGAATATTCTAAGGGAATCTGATGTTTAGATACTAAAGCCTGTGGATTGATCTATTGTGCACGTGAATTAATGCTTTGATTAAGGGGAATCTCTAGTTATAGTTCACCTGCCGCCACCAACTATTTTTCATCACTTAAACGTGTCTTTAAAATAATGAACCGGGTTTGAACCCGAAATTAATAATAGTATTACTAAGCACGAGGTGTACAAATGCACTACTTAATAAAACTAATAAAATTTCCTTCCAATTCTCTTTTTGAAAAAAATAAAAAAAATTATTATTACATACGAGATCTATTTGGATAAATTCGAAAATACTTATAGTGAATAATACAACAGTTTAATATCTCAAATTTATAACTCAATATTTAAAATTTATCATCTCACTAGAGAAAAATATTTTATAATTTATCGTAATTAAAAATCAAATCTTAAAAAATTATATGAACATCAATCGTTGCACCATAGCTTGAAGGCATTAAGCACGAGATTTTGGAGTTAGATAATGTGGCTACTCAAAGACTAGTATTTAGGGATGATAATGAATCAAATTTGAATCGAATTTTATATCCTTCGTCTCCATGCTCATTACATTCATCTTCGTATCCATCCTCATCCCCAAAGAGATTTTAATTTTCATACTCATATCCATATCTATCGAGGAATAGATATTCATCTTCATACTCATATCCATCAAAATATCGAATATTCTTTATATTAATAATTTTCTTCATTCCATCAAACTATCATCATTTCAACAACATATTAAAATTAACATCATATCCCAAAAAAATATAATTTAACAAAAACATATTAAACATCATGTACTCCTAATTTAATCATATTAAATAAAAATAAATTAAACACAAACAAAAATAATTAATAAATTTTGAAAAAAAAATATATTTAATATATATATATATATATATATATTATTTAATCAAATATTCGGATGAATATGAATAAAATTCTATTAAACTGTCTCCATATTCGATTATCCAAATATCATACTGACTATCCAATTATTTAATTGAATTTAAAAAAATTCTGCATACTCTCCTCAGTTAAAATCAAATATCTATCGAATCCTCAATTAAATTCGAAAAAAAATTATCAACCCTACTAGTGTTCTATTGATATATAAACCCAAATGTCTTTTAAATCTAACTCGCCTAATAACTTGCCAGAGAAATTAAGTTCATGTCACATAACTCAATATATCATATCTTTACGTTTTTTTCCAACTGATATTTTCTGACTTAAAAAAGAAGGGCAGTATCATCTCTTCTCTTATAAATTGAGATCTAACTAGTGTAGTCTTTTGGCTGTACATCAACTTTGTAGAAGTATTTTACTGTGCTGTAGGGAAAACTGAAGCATTGGGGGAAGGCATGTTACATTTTTAAGTGGAAAGCCGACCACCACCTTCAGATTTGTCTTTCGAATTTCGCTCTTCTTGAATCTCTTCTAGTTCTTCGTCGTCGCCTCGCTTTCCGGCTTGTTCTTTCCAATAAGCCACCAGCTTTTTCAAGCGCGCAACCTCTTTGGAAGAGACGTTCTTGCTCGGTTCATTCACTATTGATCGAACCCTCGATGCATACCTACAAAAGGCGATCAAACAAAGATTAGAGAATGTCATTTTTTAACAGAAACATAGGTTGCACATTATAAATGATGCTCAAATGAAAGATTCTAGCAGAAATCAAGAAAAGATTTGAAGTATAAAAATGTCTGCATTTGGTTATGACAATAACATCTAAAACACTGAATATATGAATCTAATGATATAAAATATATTTGTTAAATCCACTGATACCGTCCAAAGGTTGGATGAAAAAGACTAAGGTTTGCTTTAGATCTACACAATCAGCGTCAAAAAATTTATCATCTAAGCATGAATCTTGAACTACATTCTTACTAGTTATGTGCTCTTTTATAAAGCTCAATAGCAAAAAGATTCAGTTAACCTGCCTCAAATAATTGGCGAAACCAGTTTGATCATGATCATGATGTGAATGACAATGAGATGATGATAAAGGATCCTGGTTGGTATTTGAATACAAGGCTTTTCTTTTGTGAATCTCCAATACCAGGTTTATGCACAAGTAAAAAACCATGCAAATGTGGATCTACATGTGCTGCCTCGACACCAGGTTGTGTTATAGTTGTAACTTGAGCATGAGGTAGAGATGCTGATACGGTGAGAAAGTGATCGCAGCTAGTCATGTCTGATAATAATCATTGCCTATTAGTTCTGCCAAAACAATATTTGGCATGATCTACATTCTCTTGTTCTCCCATGTTTAACAAAGATGAGCAAAGATCACAATTTGTATCAATTGCGAGAGTAACTCATCCTAACCACACTTGTGCGCAAAATACATAGGAACAAACCCATAAAGTTGGGCTTTTGATCCTTGTAATGGTAATGGAAGTCTAAGTCTATTTTTGTTCATATTGAATAGAGAAAGATTTTTTCCCATTTTGCGGTACTCTTTGAACCCAAATGGTGATGGTGACTATATGAGACAGTTATAGTATATAAACAACAAAATAAAAGAAAATGGCATACGCACATTAAAGAGTTATAACTCTCTTCCAAGTTTGATTCTGCTGGAGAGACATTCACAAACATTAAAGTCTTTGCATTGCCACCGAGGGAATCACTCATAAGCATTGTGAGTTTATGGTTTCTGTATGGTATATGTTGTCCATCTGAACATAAAGCACCAATCACATCTGCAAGAGCTGAGAGAGACTTGTTGATACTTTGAGCTTCTTTCAATTGATTTCCTAAAGAACCAGACTTCTTAACCCTTTCTGAACCAGCAAGGTCCACAAAACTAAGCTGTAAATTGAGGGGATAAAATTAACAAGGGACAGCAAAATTGAGTAGCAATAAGAACTGAGAGAAGCTAAATTCAAATATAGTGTAAATAGATGGAAGCGAGATTTTGTTTCTTCTCCAGCTACGTATTTGGTGTCTTTATAGCTTTTAAAGATGTGTCTTTGAATATTGGAGAAACTAATACTAGTTTGTTGGACAAATCCTTTATTGATTCACTTATCCAATAAAACAGATGAATTTCTATAAAGAAACATAGTGATAAATAGATCATCAACGTCCAGTATAACATAAATTTTTCAAAAGAAGAAAACTGGGTACCTTTCCTCTAGCAAGAGATTGAGTTTGAAGATTGGTACTTTCGATAATAATTGATAGTATTAGATGTGATCTAGAACTTTCATCGTTCATTTGTGTCCCAGCAGTATGTCGTTTATCTGATCCTCTTGAGATAATAGCCTTTAGTTCATCAAAGTTAGAAATTTGCAATATTGTCGCATTCTCAATCGAGACCAAACCCTGCAGAATGAAAACCATAAATTTCAGTAGGCTTGATTTGATGAATAAAAAAAATTCAAAAAACATGGCTGTGTTTGTTTGTAAGTGAGAACAGCACTATAAATAGTCTACAAAATACTATTAACAGTGCATGCCAGATGGAGTTTTGATTGAAATGTCTAATCAAACAGGAGACCAGAGTATATCAAACCTAAATGCTTCTAGCAAAACTCTAATATCAAAGATAGAAGAAAAATGGTACCTTTGAATCCTTTTTTATTTCTAACTTTAAGCGTTTTGCATTTTTAGGTAACAATAGATCCACCAGAGTATCCTGATACAGTTCGACCATATAAGCCTGAAATAGCATCAAATACAATTTTATCAAATATCCAGACAAACCAAGAAAAAAATGCTCAAATAAAAAAAAATCACAACCTAAAGTTTCACAATTAAACTTTTTAAAACGTCATTGTTTATCCAATTTTACAAGGTTTCAAGTACTAATAATCAAAAACTTAGCGGTCACAACTAATGCAACCAAGAATTGAACTTCTAATGAAAAATGACCAAAATATTAAATAATATTTCAATTGTACAATCAGCTCAAATTCAATTTCTTGAACTGAACTAATTTACGTAATTATTAAAAAATTTACAACTATATAAAAGCAAAATTTGCATTTCTTCAATTTTGAACTCACCTTCAAGGCAAAAGAGTATTTGCTGCTATCACGTTTTATAACTCTAAAAAGTTCGGCAGTTGCTCTTGGAGTAAGACCAAGATTGCTTTCAGAACCGTAGATCGTGTATGTCTTTCCAGAACCAGTTTGGCCATATGCAAATATGCAAACATTGTACCCATCAACAGCAGATTGCACCAAATACTGCACATTGATTACAAAATATTTAATGCATAAAATGCAAGGAAAAATTACATAAAAGAGAAAAACAGATGAAAAACAAAACATGTCCATAAGATTGTCCCTCATTAAGAATAAATGTATTTAGCAAAACATATTTAACATTAAGGAATATGTCACCTTTGTATCTTCAAAAACTACATCCTGAGATGCACTTTCGTCGAACACACGATCATAGATATGTTGTTTCGATTTTTCATCCTTCCAAGGATGTGCTAGTGTAAACTCATCAGGGGCAGAAACTATAGCTTTTTCCCCTTCAATATTCTCCTTTTCATTTAGAGGGCGCAAACGACAATACACTCTTATCTTCCCTTTCATATCTATTAAGTTAACAATTAAGGAGGAACAATTTATCATTGTGAGACAATACAATTAAATTATGAAAATAGTAACAAAATCATAATCAAATTTCAGTTTTAATAAAACCTTCAATCGTATTATAATATCTCTTCCGTAAAATTTGCTCTTCCTTGTAAAGTGCTTCTAATTCAATGATTTGTGCTCCTTGTTTCTTTAAAATGGACACAGTTTGTTCATTCTTCCGATCAATATCCTATCACAATAAAATATACAGCGAAAGCATTAGATTTTTCAGGGAAAACCATGTCTTTACGGCATATGCTGGATTAATATTTTTATAAGAAACAAATTATGGAATAATATGAGATGGACAATACCGCTTTGAATTCTCGCAATTCCTCCAGCTCTCTTAAATTATTTTGTAATTCATCTAACTCTGAGTTTCTCATGGTGATAGTGGCATTAGCAATATTCACATCATGTGTGGCAATTTGTAATTTTAGCTCCAATTCTTTAATATGTATCTTGAGTATCCTTTTCTCCTCTGTGAAATTTGTTTCTTGCTCATTCTTCTGTTTACAATGAAAATTAAGTTAAATGTGATCTTGTAGAAAAAGAAGACCAGTGAAAAATGAAATTATGTGCATCTCAGAATGTCAAGATTAGCTACTGGCAATAAGATCAAGCATAGTAAAATTGAACATAATTTGAAGAAAAGAAAGCATATGAATAATGGATCAATACCTCATCACTGTTCTTTTCCACAAGGTTTTGGATCTTTTGTTCAAGCAAAGATTTCTCCTTCAGCAAACTATTATAGTTTTCTTTTGATCCATGCAACTCCTTAATGCATGCTTTTAAATCCTCTTGTGTTTTTTTCAACATCTTTGCAAAGAACATAAGGAATAAATGACCCAAGTTGTAACATTCAAAATAAATGTTTGTTTCAAGTGTTAAAATAATCAATGTAGAAGGTCAAAATTAAGAATAGGAACCAAATAAATCTCATGATTAGCTTTACATACCTTGGTATCGACACATTCTTCATGATTGTACTCAACTTGAGAATGTTCTTTAATTTTCATTCTTGCTAGTTCAGCCTCCAAACTACTTTTATCCACCAATGAAGACTAAGGATACACATGAATGACAAGACCAGTGATTCCACAATTAACATCAATTAAAAGAAAAAAATAGCAATATCTATCTGTTCACAAGGGATAACCTGCAGTGCGGAATCTTTTTCATCACATAATGCTTTTAGTTTTTCATAATCACAAGTTAAATCTCTTAGACGTTGCCTCTCTGACTTCAATGATCCTTTAAGCATTTCTAATTCCTCCTGCATCTCTAATTGTTGTTTCTCTCTTGAATGCAACTCTTCTAACAACTGTTATGTAGAGCAAGGAGATCATTCCTTATCAAAAATCAATTCACAAAACAGTTTTTTTCCTTACAAATTCTGAAGGAAAATGATGTAAGAAAAGAATGTTTATGTACTTCAAGAACTTTGTTGCTCGGTCACTGAAATAACTTGTTATCCAAATTAAACATCAGCAACACATGCTAAATCATGATCAGAGATTTTTCTAATGAACAACTTCACTAACACTTTTTTCTAAAGAACAAATTTGACAACAATCTTCAAGATGTGATCTTATAAAAAATGACAATGGAAATTTGTGTGCTATCTTCAAGTTGGTTTTATATGTTCTAAGGAATCAACTCATAGATGTGCCAAATTTTGATTTTAGGGATGCCTAGCATGTGACTAGTAGTTGACAAGGTTAAAGAAGTAATTAATGTGAATTTTTTATTTTATGCAAGGGGGGTATACTAAGTGCAGTGTTCTTGCATCAGGTTTCATCTATTCAATCATAATGATGCATGGTAGAGGCAGATCGTGTATAACACATTACATATGCAATAAGCTTGTGCCAAGCTATAGACGAGAATGGTTCCATGTGGAATATAGAAGTGGATTCAATAGAACATCAATGAAAACATATGATCAAGTCGACTACTTACTCTATCAACATTCTTTTGTGAATCTTCAATTGATCTGGACAACTCCTGAATGCGCTTTTCGTGCATATCTGAGGATGGTGCTTTACTAGAATGAGAAAAATCACCCTGAATAGCTCCAACAGTGGTTGAGCGGGCTTTTGCATATCGACGAAGCATCACATCATTTATATGTGTCTGAAGGGCTACACATATTTCCTCACCCTAAAAAACAAATGTTATATATTAAATTTAGAAATTTCAGAAAAATATTAAATAAAAAGAATACATTGAATCTATAAGTAACGCAAACAAAATTAGTGGGAAAAATAATATAGTGTATACACCAAAACCTGTTTAGTTTCAAACTGAAAAATGTGAAGAACACCAGCAACCCTCATCTTGAAAAATACTGCAGTATTGCTGCTACCAAACTGCATAATATCTCTTAGTTCTGCAGAGTGCAAATACTCCTTTGGCACTGGACGGAAAAAATGAACCTAAAACATAAGGAACAAATGATTCTTTCAATCCACCGAATAAAGTAGATGAGCCCTAAAAAAGGAGAAACATAACCCACAATATGTTTTAACTAACCCCTCGCTTATTAATTCCTAAAATGATTCGTCCAGGTAACAAGCCTATAGGATCATCTATCTTCCGTACACTGAAGAAAACAGAATTCCCATAAGGAAGAGTTCTCAAGATTCTAAGGAACTGCTGTTTAGCATCATCTTTTGACAAGTGCTCCTGCAAGAAAGCCCAAATATAAATAAGCAATGAATGATGATGGTGAATATTAGTTAAAGAATGTTTTGCAAAGGTCTTTTTTAAGAATATTGAAGCGTGTTACTTGGTTTACAATCAAGTCAAAAATCAACAAATGGTAAACATGGAAACATTACTTGGTGTATGCTATGCATGATCATATAAAGGAACATGAAAATAAATGTATATCACATTAAATAAAGTGTCTTAAACAAATAATATCAAGCCTTATCCATTAGTTTGTAGATGAAGAATAATAGTGAGAACATATTTGAAATTCCACAGGATTTTACAACATTTTCATAATAACTTTCACTAAAAAATGATGCCAATTTCTAGCCAGGAGATATAAGAAAGAAAGACAAATGAGAACAATGTCTAAGTGAAAGGCGTGTGTTACCATGGATCGATAGCGAGATATGATGTCAAGCTCCCACTCTCGCATCGAACGTGTAACAGCAATTTGTCTGGGAAGAAATCTTTCAAAAAGTGATATCCACTCACTGCAAAACCATTATCAACTTAGAATAAAATCTACTACCAACCTTTGGTTGACAAAAAAACTATATATGTCTTCAACAGTGAGGTATGAATCACTCACACAGATGAATCAGGGTGCTCAATACACCCAATCTCAACCAAAATTTGTAAGGCGGACAGCTGAGCAGCATCATCTCTTCCAACAGGATAATTTCCAAGCATATAATCGTGTTGTAACTGAAACATAAGATAACATATTAATATGACTATTGAAGTTGCAAACAATTTTCAATCAAGATGACATACCTGTACATACGACAATTGCACAAACATTGGGTCAGCAACAGCTTCATCTGATTCACGGAATAATCGTTTCTTGAAGATAAGTTTGCAATGCAGAATCTCTCCTTTACTACGATCCTTAACTGCTTTGAATTCAGCCAATAAATCGCCAATATACTTGTTGTCATCTAAAGCCAAATATTCCTCTGCATGCATAATAAGATAGATCGGTGGAGTTATAATCAAAATAGTGGACATAATTGTTTGTATTTAATAACTAAAGATTTTGCATTACTCAAATCTTTTTGAAGAAATAGTTACCATTTCCAGTATCAGAAGATTTTGAACCATTGACAACTTTTCGACACTCAAATAGACTGAAACTGGAATACACTGATAGTTTGATAATTGCAGCAAGTTCCTACAAGAATGTTTCAACTTTTAACAACACATTAACTTAAAAATAACTTAAAATAAATAATATAGATATTTCAGGTACATATGAATACCAAATATCACAACAATTAGCCAAAGCCAAGAGCACTTCACATAATTAACTTGAGGCATGCTTTCCTAACCATAATTCAGGCAATTGTCAGTTTCACGGCTCAATCGGTTGAATGGCTAGTAATTCAATGGCTCTTCATTCATTTATTTATTCATCTAATATAGTGTGTCCTTGTTAGAAAAAATGGATTTAGTCCCCATTCAAATTTAGAAATAATCTAACTTTCAACTGTCTTATGCCAACACTTAATTTAATTATTGCTTCATGTTTCTAACAAACTAAAGATGTAACATGCTTATAAAACAACAGAAACAAGAGGAAATCTTAACATGCGTTGTTAAGTGTGATTAAAATATAAATAATGAATGGCGCAAAATCCCCAAATGGAAAAGACGATATGAATCCTTTATTACCTCTACAGCATCAGCAACTGTTGTTGCCATGTCATAAGTAATTTCTTCAAAAGTTTCATCTAGAAAAAATACTATTGTTGTAAGCTTTTTGCCAGTCAACAGCGCTTCAATCTCCTGGCGTGCAGGTATGGTTAATCTAGGTCCTGCCTTTACAGAACATTTCAATGCGTTCAATGTATTCAAAGCAAGGGCTTGTATGGCAGGCTCATTGTTCAACCCATGAGCCACATAATGAACATATTCTGATAAGTATGCTCCAATATCCTTGCTCGGGGGCATGGCAGAGGCACATATATACATAAGCTCCCAAGCTTTTTCTAAAGACTTGCTGCAACAATGAACATTTCAACATTATCAGGATTCATTTGCCCTATCAAAATTATCTGAAAACTCAATTATATATTTTTGCATGTATTTATCTTTCGCGAGATTAGGTCAAATACCTATCGGGATTATTACGAGTTTGTTTTGAAATCTGGACAAAAAGTTCATCTCGAAGTTCAGAACGCTTCAGAGTATGCTTATAGATTTTTGCAACAAGGTCCACACTTTCTTCAACACTCAATGGCATTATTTTATCAGAAGAATCAATTCCCATGTACTTTAAGATGATCTGGAATAACTTCACAGAACGGCTCACCAGGTCACTGCTTATTTTGAGGAGCGAAGTAGGTATTGGATCCTGCCATATCATAATTTAGCATATTAAAATAAGTTTCAAGGAGAATGTTTCTTTTTATGTCTAAGCTTATGTTGCTCAAATAAGCTTTACCTTTTGAAAACAAAGCATATCTTCCAATGTGAACTTTTTACAAACTTGAGGACCTACAGATTTTTTGGAGAAAAACCCACGTTTTCCAGCAGATTGGATTTGTTTCTGCATGGATCGCACAAATCCCTCAACCTATAAAGGAAGACAAATATAAGATATTGAGGAGAGACAAGTAAATTAAGTGCAAAAAACAAGAGAAACACATATCATCTTGTGAGAGAGAATTTAAAGTGACCAATAACATACATGCCAAGTACAAAAAGCTCCAGCGTAAATTGTATTCATTGTTCCATTAACGTAGACTAAAATTGTCATTTGATTAAAATGATATTATCTGATAGTTTTTCACTATGATGATTTGGTTTGATTGAGTGATTCCTTATGAATCTAATTTCATATGAATCCAATGGAAGTTAAATCCAACCAACTAAAAGTATTTATAACTCAATAAGGCAATAAATCAAACCCAATATATTCAAAATTGAATCAAAATTCTTATAAAGTTGAATGTAGAGATGAACCTTATGTTCTATGATTAAATTAAAAGAGAGTGGAATCTCAAAGTCAATGGTGACATAGAAGTAGAAGATCTTGTCACATAGAGAGACACAAAGTCAACAATAGCCTAGACTCAACACCTAATAACGAATGAGAGCAAGTCGTCTCACATAGATATACAAAATGACAATGAGGGTGAAACTATCGGTGAATTATATAGTTATGTCATAGTTATCTTCCATGTCTCTTGTTAGGTAGCATTGTCATTGCCTGCCTCTTTTTTTCTCTTCAATTGTATTGATGCTTTCAAGACTCAGTTGATAGCAAGAGTCCAACCAATGATGATTTTTTTTTATATCAAAAGCATTCAATGATAAAATTTCTATTGTTCATTTCATTTCAAATCTTACACGAATTAAATAGACAATAAATTATCCATTGTCGCCATTATAAAAAATAATCCTATACATACTTGTCATGAATCAACATTACTAAATAAATTATCATATTAGTCTACATATTTTACAATATCAAAATAATTACAAAATAAGTAGAATTCTTTTTTAATATATTTAATAATTTTATTTGAACCTTACAATTCATGATCCAAAATTCACCCAAACAATTTACAATACAAACTTTGATACTTATATAGTCAAAATGATTGTCGAAAGGAAACAAATATCAAGTTAAATGGTCCAACTAGTTGCAGATAGAATGTGAGATGTATCACTATAATATTTATGAAATGTGATGATATTATCTATAGTTAACGACAAACAAATTGACCATATATGTAGTTGTGGGAGCAGGAAATTGAAGAACTAATGATAAGGAAACAAGAAAATTCAAAAGACATGTTTAGAAAAACAAGATAAATGGCTTATTTTCATTATAATAACACAGCCATTTCTCTGTATATAAATATATTAACTATAGAATACCTAAAAGTATAAAGGTAAAACCTACTTTTGTCAAATATTTAAGTGAGCAATGAGATAAACTGAAGACTAAACTCTCAAGCCCAAATACCACAATGCCTACTCTTTGGACCATGTTAAGCATATGATTAAACAAGTTGACTGGATGGTACACAACTGATTGAATTGTAATGTAGTTTCCTTGCTCATAATGAAATGCTTATGGGATAAAGAAAACAACTCATTCATTGCCCCAATGGAAACAACTCCTAGCTAATTTTGAAAACAGTGAACACAATCTTACACAAGAAAAGAATTTCTCAAACAAAAAATTAAGCAGCAGTGCACAAAAACAACAACAAAATGTTAGAACAGTCAAGGATTATGGGACACCTGTTCCTATAATGACAGAGTTGGTGAAGATTGCTATGCATACCTGGAACCTATCAATTAAAGATATAGCCCCAGCAAGCTCAGCAGGTAGAGCCATTGATAAAGTTGTAGGTGTGCTGCAAAGACAAAGCATCAGGAAACAAGCATGTGGAAAGCTGGAAGTTAAGCAGCTCTACTAGAGGCTTCAGATGTATGAATTTATAAAATACAATAAATGCAAGAATGTGAATTGAGTAACAATGAAAAAGAAATAAATGAACAACAATGTTCGCTTAATTTACTAATGAGATTAGCTTGGCAGAACAGCCCTATATTTGACTGAGATAGATCAACTGCTATGTTGCACAATAATTCCTTCAAGGAGTTCAACTGAAAATTCAGAGTAGAACTACAAATCTTATTGCAGAGCTGAGTGTGAGAATGAGGTTGAAAAATCAGTGAACATCTCATGTTGGATAAGGTATACGATATACAACACAGTCAGATTAGGTAAGTTATCATAATTTAGCAAGCAATGAGAGCTAATGATTGAAACTGAGTTGCAGCCACAAATATAACATTTTTTTCATCATTGATTCTAGTAAGTTACTAAAATATACCGAAGTTAACAATTGGATGATTACCACAAAAAGGTATATATAGTAAGAGTCAAATAGCCTATCAATTGAAGTTATGGCTTCAAATATGAGAAAATAGCTAAAAAATTAATTGGTCCACTTGTTTCATCTTGGACAAATTATTCTTCATAGAAGAGGGAGGGAGAAAAAAAAATCTTTGTATCAATGTGGTGAGGAAGCTTGTAGATTGATATAGCCCACTCCCACCCATAATTTGTAAACAAGCATTCAGAACTTCAAACAATAAGCAAGTCATGAAGGTTGTTAAGTTTTCTTTGCAGCTGGTATGATGACACAAGGAGTCCGAGCTGAAATTATTAAGAAAAAACTATAAAAAAAATTGAGAGAATTAAGTTTTTGTTCTGATTCTCGTGTTGTATGAAAAAATAAGAGGAAGTATCAACTTACGGAGGAGCAAAATTGGATCCATCACTGTCATAACCATCCCCATTTACGCTGGCAGCTGAGACATGCAAAGGTGTCATATTGTCACTGCTGGAGCTAAAGGAAGATTGGCTTGGTCTAGTAACTTGTACTGTTGCAGAGGGATTATCAATAGTCATTTCCGCGAATATCGACAGCCTTTCCTCCTTGTGCACCACCTGCCGTTGATTCAGCTCACTAATTTTCTGCCTTCAAACAGAAGCGGAGATGATTCTAAAGAACAACAAACTTCATGCTACATTAATCCTGCCGACCAGGAAAATGAAGTCTTTAGATGAAGTCCCAAAAGGATTCATATAAAGCTAATCTCTTGTATTTACTTCAACCTCAAGAAAACCATCAAAAATGATTGTTGCTGAAAAGAGGACCCTTCGGGTACCCACAAGAGAGATTATAGCACGAGATTTGTTCACTCTGCAAAATCAATCTGTCACTATGATTAGCCACACAAATATAGCCGAAATCTAGATAAAGCATCAGTTCGAACAACAGCAAACCCTGAGCTTACATGGGAAACAGATCGAGAGATGGGAACTTGTGGTCGGCACGAAAATGAGGGATCAGGCAACAAAGTCACCGACTTGGAAACCGAGAAGACGGAATCCAGGCCCAAATGTGGTCGGCACGAAGTCGAATGCCCGACCCGCACAATGAGCGAGAAATCAAATAAAGAAATCAAAACCCTATTCACCGACAGCAGCAAACAACACAATCTGCTCTCTCCTTCTTCCTCCTCGGCTGCTGCTGCTGTTGCCGCCGCCGCTGTAGCGTTGGGTTCCGCTTTCTGGTCTCCCTCCGTGACGAGATGTCGAGATCTAATCGGACGGCATTAAAAGAGGGAGGATGGATTCGAAGTAGCCAAAGGAAGACGTCGCGGGTCACGAGGATTAAAGAAATCACAGTAAAACAGAGGAAGAGAGAGAGAAGAAGCAGCAAACGAGTTAGACTTGAAGCCTAGGCAAAGGTCGCTTTCTGTTTTTTTTATTTTTCTCGAAGCCAAAAATAAATAAATAAATAATTGAGCAAATTTTATTTTTTCAATTTATATAATGGATATTTTATGTTCAGATTTTCCAAATAACGCCCTATTTTATTCAAAAATAAATTCTTAAATAATTAAGGTGTAAATCCACTTGGACTATTGAAAAAACAAATTATTTGATAAAAAAATTTAATAATTCTTATTAAATTAATTAGTTCAAACAATTAAATACTTAAATAAATAAATCCAAAGTACTTAATAATTTGATTTTTTTCCTTGTAAATTAACTCGCAATTTAAATTGGAAACAAAAGTAACATTCTAATATCAAATGTAATAGTCAAGGGTGATAAAATTGAAAGAAAAAGAAATTATAACTAAAAATAACTTTCGAGGCGAATGACAATGTTCTGATTGATATTAAGAAAGTGCAAGATAAAAAATCAAAAAGTCTCCAACAATAATGCAGTAATTAGATTTTTTAAGTGATTAATTAAATATCTAAAGTCAAATTTCAACTATGACACTATAAAAAAAATTCTAATAAGATGATAATTCTAAAAATATTAATTATTTAGATAAATATCCACAAACGCTTCTTGATTTATATGGATGGTTAGTGAAAAAATTGTGTGGACCCAATCAATCATCTCGAATCAAAAAATTACAATGGAAAAGTATATAATCATCAAAATCATAAAAGAGAATGATTACATTAATTATAGACAAATAGATTTCACACAAGGCAAATGGCACAATATAGAGAGATTTAGGAGTATTAAAAAAGTACAGAAGAATTCCTCCAACCTATTGCAATGGGCAAATGGCGCAATAAAGAGAAGATTAGGGTGCAAAAAATTATAAACAACTTGTCCAATCATTGTGTCCTAATTCACAAGCAAATATAATGGAATACATGTCCACGTCCAACCCACTAATGTTTAAGTTTGTATGGTAAGGCATAATTTTCAAAAAATTAGGAGTAACTGCCGACATTAAACCTTGAACCGGTCCGGTCAAAATCAATTCTGATTGAACCGGACAGCCCAGTAAAATAATGACTTACAGGACAATGGAAAACCCCAAAACATTGCATCAGTGTCCGGCCATGGCCGGTCATTACTCAGTCAGAGAGGTTCTTCTTCTTCTCCGATCAAAGGGGATCAAGGCCATAAACGCCTCTAAACATTCGGCCAAACAGTTCCAGCACAACCAATGGAACCTACGACCATCTGTGGTAGATATCCCTATGCTCCCATCATCCTTAATTACTGCAACTAATTATGATGGCAGCACTATGCTCCAATTTGGGGACTACCAAGCAACTTCGTCGTCAAAAGCACCAGCTTATAGCGACGAAAGTGATGAGGAGCAGCATATTGTGGGGGTCATAACAATTTTTGATAACCAAGACGATGACTATCCTGCCTTAGCAGCTGTGGAGAAAGCTCTTTCTCCAGAAGGCATGGTGGGAGATAATAATGATGACACATCGTCGTCATTATCTGAAGCATCCGAATACGACAGGGCATTATCTGAAGCATCCGAATACGACAGGGTAACTTCTTCATTCTTAAGAATGCTTGATTTATCTGACAGTGAAGACTATTATCAGGGTGACTTGGAGTCTGAACAGTCTGAACCAAGGAGCCGATATGATATCAACCATCTTGATGATGATTACCCGGAGCTAGTAAATGCGGAGATGATTCTTTCCACAAATGAATCCGCAATAAGCAATTATCGTGTACCCCAGGATGAGGAAATGACAGTTCCAGGGTACGCACCTGCAGGGAGCTCCAGGGGATGGGCAACAAATGTTGACGAAGCCATGTTACAACAAAAAAGGCCAAAGCGATGGGATAATAGTTCGGAATGGTTCCAATTACCATCCGCTAATGCTCGTCAAGGCTCTATCTTCGTCATGCCCTACGACTTCGACGTTAAAGTATTCGAGCGTTGGGAAAGTTCGGTACTAGTACATTTGGCGGACAAAAACTTTGATGCTGCTGAAGACAAGATATTGTATATGGAAAATTTACTTGGCGAATCTGAAAAGAAAGCCTTTGTCACATGGAGAATGAAGTATGCAGCTGAATATGAAGCTCTCAAAGCAGCAGCGCTAGGAGCCAATGGTACGCAAAATATTCTAAACCAAATTAGAATGATATTCTTTTTAGAAAATCCTAAAACTGGTACCACTGATGAGCAAGATGCCGCCTACAAAACACTGAAAAGTCTGGTATGCAATGAGATGACGGATAAAGCCGTCTATAGATACATGAATGATTATTTTCATTTAGCGTCTAAAAGTGGCAGGATGTGGGCTAATGAAGAGCTATCAACGGAGTTCTTCACAAAACTACCACGCCACCTCGGAGATAAGGTGGAAAAGGCCTTTAGGGAAAGACACCCAACTAACACAGTGGGTGTAACAGCTCGCATCGCCTTCACCAGAAACTATTTGAAGGATATGTGCCAAGAAGCGCTATTTCAAAGCCAGCTCAAGAAAATGAATTTTTGCAGCAATACTCCAGTTCATGGACTTTATGGCAAAAACAAAGAAGGCAAATACCGCAAATTTGGAGCTAGAAAGAATACATCCTACAAAGGCAAGCCACACAAGTCGCATGTACGCATCGGCAAACAGAAGCATCTTAATTTAAGAAAAAAGGATTGCAAGTGCTTCGCGTGTGGGGAGATTGGCCACTATGCTTCAGAATGTACTAATCCGAAGAAATTCACACATCGGGTGGCTATTCTTGAGTCACTTGAGCTCGACGACGGACTTGAAGTAGTATCTGTGGGAATGGATGAGTCTGATGTCTCTGACATCTACTCTATCTCTGAAAATGAAGACACCCATGTTATTTCTCAAGAATGGGATGTTTTGATGCTACAAGAAGAGGGAGAAACTCCTCTATATGTAAGAAGAGCACATCCTTTGGCTTTCTTACCCCAAAGGAAAACACCAGGAGCAGCTGGATATGACCTCGCTGCATGTGAAGGTAGTCTCATAACCCCTCACTCTCAAGCAATAATTAACACTGGCATTTGTATACAACTTCCAGAAAATACATATGGAAGAATTGCTTCCCGGTCCAGTATGGCTACGAAGAAACTTATGGTTAATGGTGGGGTAATCGATGGAGACTACAGAGGAGAAATTCAGGTCTTATTATTCAATTTCTCATATGAAAATATTTATATTGGTATTGGGGAGTGCATTGCGCAGTTAATTATAGAAAAGATATGCTGCCCAGAAGTAGTGGAACTCTCAGAACTCACAAATACCTCCAGAGGAAGCAAGGGATTTGGCTCATCCAACAAGGACACCGTAGAAATCCCAAAAGAAGTACCGGAGGTACAACAATCAAGGAAGGGGAAAGAAAAGATTGAACAAGCCCCTGAACCAACCTCTGAACTCAGGTATAAAACTCTTGCAGAAAAGGTTGCAGAAGCTAATGTTCATTATCTCTTTATGCTGCAAGAAGCTGAAATAGTAGAAGAAGGCCCATCAGAACCTTCAGAATACTATATAGGAGAGTCTGGCTGGAGATCTCAGATGAAAGTCTCAAAAAAGGAATTTTACTGCCAGCATGAGTGGAAGTTTGATGAAGAAAATAGCACGCATTGCAGAGACTGCAAGTTTGAAGCAAAGAAAGATAGTCGAATGGATTGCAGTAAGTGCAAATTAACAATTTGTGCACTTTGTACTTATCATTGCTTTAAGATACAGATTCCCAGTAAACAAACTAATCCAGTAAAGAGACATGACTGGAGGGAATTAGCTGAGAAGCAGAGTGAGCTGTTAATAAAATTCTATCAGCGAGAAAAAGACCTTGAGCAGGAAATTCAACAATTAAAGCATGAGGTATGCTCACTTAAAGATGAACTATCTACTGCTGTTATAATACAGGAAAATGATGATAAGGAAGAATTAAACAGAGTTAAGCAGGAAAATCAATTGCTTGAAATGATACACCTGGACCAGCAAAAAAAAATTGAAGCTTTACAACAACAGAATGAACTGCTTCAAAGGCTCTCAGAAATTGATCAGAAAGAGCTAACTGAGCTAAGAAGTAATAGGCCTTTGCCTGTTCTCCATCTGAATGAGGAAACAATTGTAGCACTTCAACCAAATAATAACCTGCTCAACATCAAGGTAATTATTGAAATAGAAGGAAAGAAGTTGCCACTTAATGCTATTCTTGACACAGGAGCTGCAATATGCGTATGCAATGGAGAAGTTGTTCCTGCGGAATATCGCAAGTCTGCCTTAACAGACTCCCTAATTCAAGGAGTAAATGGAGCCACAAAGGTCAGTGAAATTCTTAAAGATGGAAGACTCTGGGTTGGTGATCAGTATTTCAGAATACCCAGAACTTATATTATGCCAACCATGCACAAAGGCTTAGACTTTATTATTGGCATGAATTTCATCAAAGCAATGGAAGGTGGCTTGAGAATCGAGAAAGGGGAAGTGACGTTTTACAAATTAGTCACTACGGTTAACACCTCCCCAAAACCACATGAGGTATGTCTTCTTGAAGAACTTGATTTAGAACTGCCAGAATATTATAACATCTGTGCAGCTGTTCCTCGGCAAGGAATTATAGAAGAAGACTTTATTTATCCTTCAGAATTAAACCGACTTAAAAGGCTCGGTTTCATCGGGGAAGAACCTCTGAAACACTGGGGTAAAAACCAGATTAAGTGCAAGATAGAAGTGAAGAACCCGGATCTTATCATTGAAGATAGACCCTTAAAACATGTGACCCCCGCACTGAAGGAAACCATGGCAAAACATGTCCAGAGGCTACTAGATTTAAAGGTTATCAGACCATCCAACAGCAAACACCGTACTACTGCTATTATGGTAAACTCTGGTACAGAAGTAGATCCTATCACTGGTAAAGAAACCAAAGGGAAGGAACGCCTTGTTTTTAATTATAAAAGGCTCAATGATAATACGGAGAAGGATCAATATTCACTACCTGGCATCAATACCATTATTGCCCGAATCAGCCACTCCAAGGTTTACTCAAAATTTGACCTTAAAAGCGGCTTTCACCAGGTAGCTATGGCGGAGGAGTCAATACCATGGACGGCCTTTTGGGCTATTGACGGACTCTATGAATGGCTGGTTATGCCATTCGGCCTCAAGAACGCGCCCGCCATATTTCAACGAAAGATGGATAATTGCTTCCGAGGTACAGAAAAGTTTATTGCTGTTTATATAGATGACATTTTAATCTTTTCTGATAGCAAAGAAGCACACCGTGCTCACCTGAGGCAATTCATCACCATCTGCGAAGAAAATGGGCTGGTCCTAAGCCCAACCAAGATGAAGATAGGAGTCAACCAAATAGACTTCTTGGGAGCTATTATTGGCAATTCCAAGATCAAGCTCCAAACACATATAGTGAAGAAAATCCTCGACACACAAGAAGGGAGTCTTACTGAGATCAAAGCGTTAAGAAGATGGCTTGGCATCCTCAATTATGCCAGAGCTTATATTCCTAATTTGGGCAAAATACTGGGCCCTCTGTATTCAAAAACGTCTGGCAAAGGAGAAAGGCGTTTAAACCAACAAGATCTCAAGATTATTCACCAAATCAAAAACATGGTGAAGGAACTTCCAGAATTAGAGGTACCCCCTCCCAACTCTATCATTCTTATTGAAACTGACGGTTGTATGGAAGGTTGGGGTGGTGTTTGTAAATGGAAGAACAACAAGGGTGAGTCCCGAGCAGCTGAAAAGATATGTGCTTATGCAAGTGGACGATTCAACCCTATCAAAGGAGCGATTGATGCAGAAATCCAAGCCGTTATCTTTAGCTTGGAAAAATTCAAAATATACTACCTCGACAAAAAGGAGTTAATCATCCGTACTGACAGCAAGGCCATTGTTAAGTTCTACGAGAAATGCTCAGAGCACAAGCCTTCCAGAGTACGATGGATGACCCTAACCGATTACATCTCAGGATGCGGAGTGAAAGTGTATTTTGAACATATCGACGGCAAAGACAATACACTTGCTGATGAGCTGTCTAGGCTTGTACAAGCCATACTGATCCAGAAGACAGAGTTTCCAGCCTTACCCGCCCTGATAAAGGCAACAATAGAAGTTCTTAATCAAAAGAACCCAAAAGCTGAAGCTCGCCTGGCCTCTTGCATTTCAAAGGTCCTTAAGAAATCAGTATATCCTGTCAACTTCATGATGCCTAGGCCAGCACTCCAGTGTGCCTGTGGAGAGGATGCTGCTATCTACACCTCTCATACAAGTAGAAATCCAGGACGACGGTTTTACAAGTGTGGTACAAACACTTGTCACGTGTGGTATTGGGCTGACTTGATTGAATTATATATAGCCCAACTCCAAAACTATGAAAACCCAGACCCAGGGGAAGTAATCCAGAATCCAGCCCAAGAAGACGAAGATTGGGCCAACTCTGACTGTGATGACCCACCAGAAGATTCGGCACTATTCCACCGACACGATGATTGATTGCGGAAGTGGTGGACCCCATAATTTGGCCCTAGCTGAGTCATAACTTTAGTAAGTGCGCAAATAATTGAACCTTTCCAGCGCATAGCTTTATTCAGTGCGTGAATTATTGTAACTTTACTTTACACGCATGCTTATCCGAAGGCATCTGGTTAACTCCAGAACCTTCACCCTCCATCTATATAAGGAGGTGCCTTAGTAGTGTTTCAGGCATCGAGGGAAATACCCATCTGCCTAATCTACTCTTAGTGTTCTCCAAAGCAGCTGAGTGTGTTCAGACTGTGAGTAAAGAACAAGATCCTTGTAAACCTTTCCTTGTTTGTGAAAAATAAGAAGTGTGTTTTCGTTTCCGTCCGTTTGAATCTGGTATCAGAGCAAGGTTGCAGATATGGAGGCTATGGGGTAAAACCTAAAGATAAGGGCCTGATTAGGCTCTGCATCTCCTAAAGGTAAACTTCTAACCCTGATAAGTCGAATGAACCCAATGATGAATCTTTCTTGTAGCTTTCAAACAAAACTTGGGTATAGTCAGCAAATGAAAAATGAGTTATCATCAAAAACCTAAAGTGGAGCTGGGAAGTCAGAGGAGTCGTCGAAGGCCGCTGGAAGGCCGTATTTAGACTCGGAGTACTTCTAATATCCTCCTGAGGTGATAACACCCCGTGAAGTAGTTTGCTGATTATTTCTCAAATTAGTAAGAAAGTTATAAGTAAAAGATGCTCAACGGGATCAGTAAGACGTAAAGGAAGAAGTAACCCTGAAAGGTATGTATCCTATGAAGGATTTCCCTTATCTGTTTTAGCAAAAGAATTCCTCTATTTTGCAATAGTTTATGAACTCAAAAGAATACAAAGAAGCAATTACTTCCACTACACAAGGTTGGCCAGACAACGGTATAGGCTTCACAGAGAAGGATTCTGCATTAAGCTTATCAACCCTCTCCAGGCAACTTAACTCCATACTCTATACTGTTTTACAACTACGTATAGAAGTGTCTAATTTGCAGAAGGAACTAAGCAAAAGGCCAGAACGAAATCCTGATATTACAAAGCTTTCGGAACAACTAGACAAAGTTCACCTCAGTTCTAAGGGAACTTCCTTCCAAGAAGGCAAAGGAAAGATAAAGGTATTTAAAAACCCTTTCGACCTTCTCAAAGAGATAAAATGACTTCCAGGAGGGCTCATCTTCCTTCAATCACCGGCACTGAAGTTGCGAATACCTCCCGACAACCTGGTGATCCTTTGATAGAAGATCAAATCAGGGAGTACAGACGCACAGCACGAGCCAGATATGAAGCCCAGAGAGTTGGTAGGAACATTGCCAACATCGGAAGAACCATAATAGGAAGACAACCTAGGGAGCACACCCTAGCTTTGCTCATGGACCCGGAGGTCGAATTAAGGCGCTCCATGCAAGAACGAGCAAGAACTGTACCTGCTGAGGTACTATATATGACCAGAAGAGATAATATACACCACAGGGTGTACCATTACAGATCTGAAGAAAGAATGTTGGTCACCGGCTCTGACCAGCAAGACCGCGCCTTTATCACAGAAGATTCCTTTGAGAGACTTGCTCAAGCTGAGATTGAGTATATCCATCTGGGTATACTTCAGGTACGATTCCAAATACTTCACAGAAGGTATGCAGGAACCATGGCGCTTGTAGTCTTTAGAGATACAAGATGGGCGGCTGATGATAGAAGTATTATCGCGGCAATGGAGGTTGACCTAGCTGAAGGCAACCAAATCATATATATTATGCCTGATATCATGATGACAATAAAAGACTTCTACCGACACATCCAACTATCTATTCAGACAAGGGGATATAACTCTTGGACAGGCGCAGAAGCCAACTTACTTATTACTAGAAGCATCACATCCCGACTGACCAACACTCCCAATGTTGGATTCGCCTTTCAAGTCAACAAGGTAGCAGAATATCTCCGATCAAAGGGGATCAAGGCTATAGACGCCTCTAAACATTCGGCCAAACAGTTCCAGCATAATCAATGGAACCTACGACCATCCATGGTAGATATCCCTATGCTCCCATCCTCCTTAATTACTGCAACTAATTATGATGGCAGCACTATGCTCCAATTCGGAGACTACCAAGCAGCTTCATCGTCAAAAGCACCGGCTTACATGAATGATGAAAGTGACGAAGAACAGCATATTGTGGGGGTAATCACTATTCTTGATGACCAGGATGATGATTATCCTGCCTTAGCAGCTGTGGAGAAAGCTCTTTCTCCAGAAAGCATGATGGGAGATAATGATGATAATGATGATACGTTTTCTGAATCGTCCGAAATATCATCCGAATGCGAAAGGGTAACTTCTTCATTCTTAAGAATGCTTAATTTATCTGACAGTGAAGACTGTTATCAGGGTGACTTGGAGTCTGAACCAAGAAGCCGATATGAAATTAACCATCTTGATGATGATTACCCGGAGCTAGGAAATGCGGAGATGATTCTTTCAACAAATGAATCCGCAATAAGCAACTATCGTGTACCTCAGGACGAGGAAATGACAGTTCCAGGGTACGCACCCGCAGGAAGCTCCAGGGGATGGGCAACTAATGTTGACGAAGCCATGTTACAACAAAAGAAGCCAAAACGATGGGATAACAGTTCGGAATGGTTCCAATTACCATCCGCTAATGCTCGTCAAGGCTCCATCTTCGTCATGCCCTACGACTTCGATGTAAAAGTATTCGAGCGCTGGGAAAGTTCGGTACTAGTACATCTGGCGGATAAAAACTTTGATGCCGCTGAAGACAAGATACTGTATATGGAAAACTTACTCGGAGAATCTGAAAAGAAAGCCTTTGTCACATGGAGAATGAAGTATACAGCTGAATACGAAGCTCTTAAAGCAGCAGCACTAGGAGCCAATGGTACGCAAAATATTCTAAACCAAATTAGAATGATATTCTTTTTAGAGAATCCTAAAGTTGGTACCACGGATGAACAAGATGCCGCTTACAAAACACTTAAAAGCCTGGTATGTAATGAGATGACGGACAAAGCCGTCTATAGATATATGAATGATTACTTTCACTTGGCATCTAAAAGTGGCAGGATGTGGGCCAATGAAGAGCTATCAACGGAGTTCTTCACCAAACTACCACGCCACCTTGGAGATAAAGTGGAGAAGGCCTTTAAAGAAAGACACCCAACTAACACAGTGGGTGTAACAGCTCGTATCGCCTTCACCAGAAACTATTTGAAGGACATGTGCCAAGAAGCTCTGTTCCAAAGCCAGCTCAAGAAAATGAACTTTTGCGGCAATACTCCTGTTCATGGAGTCTATGGCAAAAATAAAGAAGGCAAATACCGCAAGTTCGGAGCAAGGAAAAATACGTCCTACAAAGGCAAGCCACACAAGTCGCATGTACGCATCGGCAAACAGAAGCATCTTAATTTACGAAAGAAGGATTGCAAGTGCTTCGCATGTGGAGAGATTGGCCACTATGCTTCAGAATGCACGAATCCTAAGAAGTTCACTCATCGTGTGGCCATTCTGGAGTCTCTTGAGCTCGAGGACGGTCTTGAAGTAGTATCGGTTGGAATGGATGAGTCTGATGTCTCGGACATCTACTCTATCTCTGAAAATGAAGACACCCATGTTATCACTCAGGAATGGGATGTCTTGATGTTACAAGAAGAAGGAGAAACTCCCCTATATGTAAGAAGGGCACATCCTTTGGCTTTTCTACCCCAAAGGAAAACGCCAGGAGCAGCTGGATACGACCTCGCTGCATGTGAAGGTAGTCTCATAACCCCCCACTCTCAAGCAATAATTAATACCGGTATTTGTATACAACTTCCGGAAAATACATATGGAAGAATAGCTCCCCGATCCAGCATGGCTGCAAAGAAACTTATGGTTAATGGCGGAGTGATTGATGGAGACTACAGAGGAGAAATTCAGGTCTTACTATTTAATTTCTCATATGAAAATATTTATATTGGTATTGGAGAATGCATCGCGCAGTTAATCATAGAAAAGATATGCTGCCCAGAGGTGGTAGAACTCTCAGAACTCACCAGTACATCCAGAGGAAGCAAGGGATTCGGCTCAACCAACAAAAATACCGAAGAAATCCCAAAAGAAATATCAGAGGTACAACTATCAAGAAAGGGAAAAGAGAAGCTTGAACAAGTCCCTGAACCAACCTCTGAACCCAGGTATAAAACTCTTGAAGAAAAAGTTGCAGAAGCTAATGTTCATTATCTTTTCATGCTGCAAGAAACTGAAATAGTAGAAGAAGGCCCATCAGAACCTTCGGAATACTATATAGGAGAACCTGGCTGGAGATCTCAAATGAAGGTCTCAAAGAAGGAATTCCACTGCTTGCATGAGTGGAAGTTTGATGAAGAAAATAGCACGCATTGCAGAGACTGCAAATTTGAAGCAAAAAAGGATAATCGTATGGATTGCAGTAAGTGCAAACTAACAATTTGTGCACTTTGTACTTATCACTGCTTTAAGATACAGATTCCCAGAAAGCAGACCAATCCAGTAAAAAGACATGACTGGAGGGAATTAGCTGAGAAGCAGAGTGATCTGTTGAGAAAATTCTATCAACGAGAGAAGGACCTTGAGCAGGAAATTCAACAATTAAAGCAGGAGGTATGCAAGCTTAAAGATGAACTATCCACTGCTGTTATAATACAGGAAGAAGATGATGAGGAAGAATTGAATAAAGTAAAGCAGGAAAATCAACTGCTTGAAATGATAAGTCAGGACCAGCAAAAAAAGATTGAAGCTTTACAACAACAAAATGAGCTGCTTCAGAGGCTCTCAGAAATTGATCAGAGGGAACTAGCGGAGCTAAGAAGCAACAGGCCTTTACCTGTTCTCCATCTGAATGAAGAGACAATTGCAGCACTTCAACCAAATAATAACCTGCTCAACATCAAGGTAATTGTTGAAGTAGAAGGAAAGAAGTTACCACTTAACGCTATTCTTGATACAGGAGCTGCAATATGCGTCTGCAATGGAGAAGTTGTTCCTGCAGAATATCGCAAGGCTGCATTGACTGACTCCCTAATTCAAGGAGTAAATGGAGCCACAAAGGTCAGCGAAATCCTTAAAGACGGAAGACTTTGGGTGGGCGAGCAGTATTTCCGAATACCCAGAACTTACATTATGCCTACCATGCACAAAGGATTAGACTTTATTATTGGCATGAATTTCATCAAGGCAATGGAAGGTGGCTTGAGAATCGAAAAGGGGGAAGTGACGTTTTATAAATTAGTCACTACTGTTAACACCTCTCCGAAACCACATGAGGTATGTTTTCTAGAAGAACTTGACTTAGAACTGCCAGAATATTATGACATCTGTGCAGCTGTTCCCCGAAGAGGAGTTATAGAAGAGGACTTCATCTATCCTTCAGAATTAGACCGGCTTAAACGGCTCGGTTTCATCGGGGAAGAACCTCTGAAACATTGGAAGAAAAATCAGATTACATGTAAGATAGAAGTGAAGAATCCAGATCTCATCATTGAGGATCGACCCCTAAAGCATGTGACCCCCTCACTGAAAGAAACCATGGCAAAACATGTCCAGAGGCTACTAGATATAAAGGTTATCAGACCATCCAGCAGCAAACACCGCACTACTGCTATTATGGTAAACTCTGGTACAGAAGTAGATCCCCTCACTGGCATAGAGACCAAAGGGAAGGAACGCCTTGTTTTCAATTACAAAAGGCTCAACGACAATACAGAGAAAGATCAATATTCACTACCTGGCATCAATACCATTATTGCCAAAATAAGCCACTCCAAGGTATACTCAAAATTTGACCTTAAAAGCGGCTTTCACCAGGTAGCTATGGCGGAAGAGTCAATACCATGGACTGCTTTTTGGGCCATTGACGGACTCTATGAATGGCTGGTTATGCCATTCGGCCTCAAGAACGCGCCCGCCATATTTCAAAGGAAGATGGATAATTGCTTCCGAGGTACAGAAAAGTTTATTGCTGTTTATATAGATGATATTTTAATCTTTTCTGATAGCAAAGAAGACCACCGTGCTCACCTGAGGCAATTCATCACCATCTGCGAAGAAAATGGGTTGGTCCTAAGCCCAACCAAAATGAAGATAGGGGTCAACAAAATAGAGGCTTGTTACAGAAGTAACCCATCCAGAAGTTGAAAGACTTTCCAAAAGCCTGGAAAGGAAGACACAAAAGAATCAGCATCTTCTGGAGAAAATTGAGAAGCAAATGTTTGGATGAACTTTGTTCAATCCAAAGCCACAACTTCGTACCAAGAAGCAGTCAAAGCCACTGAAGAGATCGAACCACCAGCGTTGGGGTTTATAAAACCAAGTGACTTCCAAAGTACGGTAGCGAATAATAGCGCTATTGTGGAGTTGCTGTGTACCTGAAGCGTCCTCAGCTTACTCATCTGACGAAGAGCAGTCGCAGCCCGGCTGTTCCTGCCAAGGCGCTTCATTATCTGGATTAGATGATGTTTCCTCGCATCCTGAATCCATGACAAGTCGCACCGAGTCTGAGTGGGAAACGGACTCTGGCACCGACTCCGAGGCCAGTGAAGATTCAGGTAACTCTCGTACTGGTTCTACGGAGCTAACTGACTCATGCAGGAACTCCGAAACGTCTTCATCTTGGGAGACTGCATCTACTGAGGAGTCAGCATCTTCATGGGAGACAGCCACGACCTGCTCCTGTGAGGCAGCCGAAACGTCTGATGCATGCCAAAGCTGCAGACCGGCTGAGGAAAGGATGTCCCATCCTTTTTCGGAAGGTGGTGGGGGAAGTGGTAGCCTAGTGCCACTGC
>JBBUKS010043537.1:0-10472 GCA_038050645.1 Hedychium gardnerianum | reverse complement strand
AGGGCTTCGCTTCAAAGGTATATTCTCTATCATGTAGATCTAGTATAGATCTAGAAGAAAACCTAGAATATGTAAATCTTTTTATCTTCGCACGGATCCGGTGTCAAAGGATATAGGGCTTTCCGCTGCGCATTTGCGTGTTTAGCGCCCTAGAATTCCTTACATATACTACTAGCTGAAATTATGTATTTAACTTGACTAACTTAGGGAAAACAACTACTCTTATTAGTTAACTAATAATAAAAGTTACACATTTGAATAAGGATAATTTCCTAAATGATTTATTTTTTATTATTAAAATAAAACATAATTGGACTATAAGGAAATCAACTTTAATTTGCCTAATTAAGTTGTTTCCCTAATTGTTTATTTATTTTCTTGCTCATTTTCTTAAGTTTTTTTTAAGAAATCATTGCTTACTCTTACTACTTGAATTGAATAATTGCCTTAAGAAAATGTTCAAATGTTTTTTTTTAAAATACTTGAAAAATCTGATTTTTTTTTACAATTGAAAATAATTTTTCTAATTGTTTTTAACTTGGAAAAATAGTTAAATATTTTTCAAATTACTTTCAAAAATTTATCTGTGTTTGAAAAATCCTTGAAAATGATCATAGTATTTTAAAATGTTCTAAAATCATTACTTGTATGAAATTTTTACAAAATTTTCAAAATATACTTTTTCAAAACCTTGCATTTATTTTGAAAAATATCTATAGTATAAAGTCAAAATGTATATTTTTCCCAGCAATATTTTTTGATATATGTCAAAGGGGGAGAAATAGATAGTCCCACGGGATGGGCTAATGACTAGTACATGGAGCGTTGTCACCATGAGGTCTGAGGGATGGGCTAATGATATTTTTCCTAGCTAGTAGCCAGGTTCTTGCCCTCCCCCATGCACTGGTCAGTGTCTGAACTAGTAAACTAGCCCCTGTGATTTACCTCCTCCGTGTTGGTCTTAAGACTGGCTGGCGAGGGTACTGGGAGCGAGCGTTTCACATTTTGTCACCAACGGGGAGAAATAGATTAAAAGTTAAAGTATTTTTAAAGAATTTTTGAAGATGTAAACTTTTCATAAATAAATTTTAAATTATACTTTAAAAAGTCTTTAGGGGGAGAGTGTTAAATTGAGGGGGAACATCTTTTAAAACTTAACTCCTGTTTTAAAGTTGAAAAGTTTTTTTTGTGTCATAAAATTATTTCAAAAATGCTAGATTTTACTTAACTTTGAACTAGGTTGCCATAAATCAAAAAGGAGGAGATTGTTGGTGTTGGAAGCACTAGCAAATCAAACATAAGTTTTGATATTGGTAAAAGTTCAAAGTTAAGGGTTATTGTGATCTAACAAGCTTAACTAAGTGTTCAGGAAAGTCTTAGTTAAGGCTAGGAAAAAAATCTTGGTCAAGTGGATTAGGCAGAAGTCCTGGTCGAGTGAA
This sequence comes from Hedychium gardnerianum, assembly GCA_038050645.1. Taxonomy (NCBI): domain Eukaryota; kingdom Viridiplantae; phylum Streptophyta; class Magnoliopsida; order Zingiberales; family Zingiberaceae; genus Hedychium; species Hedychium gardnerianum. The sequence continues at coordinate 9,033 of JBBUKS010043537.1, read as the reverse complement.
TTGGGCAAAGAAGACCTGGTCGTGTGGACTAGACAATGAAATCCTGGTCAAGGTGACTGGGCAGAAGACTTAGCAAATCGAGGATATTGGGTAGAAGTCCTAGAGGTCGAGGACACTAGGCAGGAAGCCCTGGGGGTCGAAGACACCAAGCAGAAGTCAAGATGGGTCGAGGATCGGACGTCTAGCAGGAAGTCCCGGAGGTCAAGATTGGATGCTGAGCAAAAGTCCAAATAGGTCTAGAGGACTAGATATTTGGCAATAAGTATGTTATCCTGAGAGGAGTAGGTGAGGACGCGTTCCTCGTTGAGGAAATAGTAGGCGTCGGTCCGACCTAGGGTTTCACTAGAAATCTAAAAGTCAAAACCGGACAATCTGAGACAGTCATTAGTTAAAATTATTCTATATTTTATGTGTTAACTCTATGATGCAGAAAAGTTAAAGCCTGGAAAAGTTGATCTAGGTGCTTGGAAGTGATTCAGGCGCCTTAAGCCGATTCAGGCGCCTCAAAGGGATTGAGGCGCCTTAATCACCTCAGGGAGAGACAAGATGAGGTGGCAGCCTCTGGTTGGTTAGCACACGTTAGCAACCAAGTTCCTCAAAGGGATTGAGGTGCCTGGGAGAAGATAGACTCAACCAGATAACACTTCGTTTAGAGTTTGCCACGTAAGCGACCCCAATTGAGGTGCAAGAAAGAGGATAAGGTGCGGCTAACAAGGATCATATCATATTGACTCGCAATTGAGGTTCCTCAAAGGGAATAGAGGCACCTGGATAGGTTAATAAAAGAAGGTTCTACCAACATCTTCAAAACACCATTCTCTATGACTTTCGTGCTTGCATGCTGCTCCAAAAATCTCTCTACGACACAGATATGCTACTCCGATAACCAAAACTCAAGTTAATATTCATCTTGTTGTCGGTATAATTTTGCTTTTTGTTATTCACTTGTACTCAAATTTTTGTAACCTTCGAACCTATAGTGAATTTTCCAACGAAAGCACTCAACGAGTGCGGGCCTTGGACTAGCAACCGCTGGGTTGTGAACAAAGTAAAAAGAAAAAGTTAGCCTTGTTTGTTTCTTTATTTCATTACTATTTCCACTGCTTTAACTCGAGTTTACGAAAAACATGAAAAAATGATGAGTGCTATCACCCCCCCCTCTAGCATTGTTTTTGATCCTACACAGTAATTTTGAAAACCTTAGAGAAAATGTCATTCAGTCTCAACATGAAATATTCTAGCAAATTGATGATGAATGGACTATTTTTCCCAAAACAAATCTTGATAAGGATTGTGATGAAATTGTTTGGAGAATTGGTCGTAATCTTGAAAAAGTATTACTTCAAACATTAGAGGATCCCTCGGAGGCAAGCTTGATTTATGGAAAGTTAGGAACTCAAGATGATGAGTTTAGAGACTATGAGCAAAGTATGGAAGAAGTTCCTTGCCTATCACAAGAGTTTGAGCAAATTAAGACACTTGAACAAGGCCCACCTGAACTCAAAGTCATGCCACCTCAAGTCAAACTTAAACCTCTTCCTTCTATTCTCATATATACATTTCTTGTGCCAAACTCTATATTTCCGGTGATTGTCAACGCAAGTTTGAATGAATATGAGACCAAAAAGTTGCTCAGAGAGCTAAGCTTGCATAGGAAGGTAATCAGATATACCATCGATTACATTAAAGGAATTAGCCCTTCTCTATGCATTCATAGAATCCTACTTGAAGATGATCATAAATGCTCAATCGAACATTAGAGAAGGCTAAATCCTAACATGAAAGAAGTAGTTAGAAAAGAAGTATTGAAGCTAATAGATGCTAGGATTATTTACCCCATCTTTAATAGTGAATGGGTAAGTTCCAAAAAAAGGAGGAATGACAGTGGTTGAAAACTAGAACAATGAATTGATTCCTACTTAGATAGTTATCGGATGGCATATGTGTATTGACTATAGTAAGTTAAACAAAGAGACTAGGAAGGATCATTTTCCTCTTCCCTTCATTGATCAAATGCTTGAAAGGCTGCCTAAGCACACATATTTTTGCTATCTAGATGGGTATTCCGGGTTCTACCAAATTCCTATACATCCTCATGATCAAAAGAAGACCACTTTTACATGCTCATATGGAACTTTTGCTTACAGGAGAATGTCTTTTGGTCTTTGTAACACTCCTGCTACTTTCCAACATTGTATGATGACTATCTTTTCATATTTGATTGAAGACATAATGAAAGTTTTCATAGATGATTTTTTTGTGTATGGAACTGACTTCGACACATGTTTTTCTAATCTTTCTAGAGTTTTACAGAGATTGAGGAAGTAAATTTGGTCCTAAATTTGGATAAATGTCATTTCATAGTTAAACAAGGAATTATTTTGGGTCATAAGATTTCTGCACAAGGTGAAAGTAGAAGTAATTGAAAAACTTCCTCCACCGATAAATATGGAAGGAGTTTTTTAGGGCATGCTAGATTCTACCAACGCTTCATAAAAGATTTCTCTAAGGTTTCCAAACATTAACCAATTTATTGCTAAAGGGTGCTGAATTCTATTTTGATCAAAATTGTCTAGATGCTTTTGGTAGGATAAAAAGAGCTTCGGTAATCACTCCTATAATGCAAGCACTGGATTTGAAGCTCCCCTTCGAAACCATGTGTGATGCAAGTGACTATGTCATAGGAGCAGTGTTGGGACAAAGAAAGGACAAGAAAGTGTATGTCAGACATTATGCTAGTAAAACTCTAGACAACGCCGAGATCAAATATGCTACTACAGAAAAAGAATTATTAGCAGTTATCTTTGCATTTGATAAGTTCAGATCATATTTGGTGGGATCAAAAGTGATAGTTTATACAAATCACGCAGCCATTCGGTACTTACTCAACAAGAAAGATACAAAGCCACAGCTTATCAGATGGATATTGCTACTTCAGGAGTTCGATTTGGAAATTAGAGACAAGAAATGAGCAAAAAATGTTGTGGCAGACCATTTATCTAGAATGTGTCAAGATGTATAAGGAAACATAGATGACCATTTTCCCATTGATGACTTTTTTCCAGATGAACATCTTTTATCCGTTACTTACCTGAATGTTCCATAGTATGCAGATTTTGTGAACTATCTTCTTATGGAATCCTCCCACCAAATCTCACCTTTCAACAAAGAAAAAAATTCCTCACAGATGTCAAGTATTAATAATGGGATGAACCCCTGCTTTACAAGAAATGTAGTGATATAATATACCGAAGATGTGTACCTGAGAATGAAACTAAGCAAATCTTGCATCATTGTCACTCATCATCATATGGGGGACACCATGGAATTGTAAAGACAACAACTAAAGTTCTACAAGGTGGGTTCTTTTGGCCCCATTTGTTCAAAGATGCATGAGAATATGTGCTATCTTGTGATCGCTGTCAGAAAACATGCAATATTTCTAAGTGGCATGAGATGTCTTTTAACTTTATCCTTAAAGTTAAGCTCTTCGATGTGTGGGGAGTTGATTTTATGGGGCAGTTTTATTCATCATATGGTAATAATTATATCATGGTTGTTGTGGATTATGTATCTAAATGGGTAGAAGCTATTGCCTCTCCTACTTATGATGTCAAAACTATCATTAAGTTGTTCAAAGAGATAATCTTTCCTAGGGTTGGAGTTCCCATAGTAGTTATTAGTGATGGAGGATCTCACTTCATTGAAAAATAATTTGAGAACCTACTTAAGAAATATGGGGCAAGTCATAAAATTGCAACATCATATCATCCGCATACAAGTGGGCATGTAGAGATTTCAAATAGAGAGATCAAAGGTATATTGGAAAAGATGGTGTCCATATCCAGCAAGGACTGGTCTATGAAGTTGGATGATATTATATGGCCTATCGTACTACTTATAAGACTCCAATTGGAATGACACCATTTCGTTTGGCTTATGGAAAGTCTTGTCATCTTCTTGTAGAATTGGACCATAAGGCCTATTGGGAAATTCAACGACTCAACTTTGATTTGAAATCAACTAGAGAAAAGAGGAAACTTCAACTCACTGAATTAGATGAACTAAGAATGGATGCTTATGAGCATATTAAGTCTTACAAGGAAAGAACAAAAAAATTGGCATGATAAACATATCGTGCGAAGAGAATTCCATGAAGGAGACCTTGTGTTGCTATTCAATTGAAGACTAAGACTTTTTCCTAGAAAGTTAAAATCATGATGGACAGAACCTTTCAGAGTTCAAAAGGTTATCCATATAGAGCAGTTGACATTTGGAGCAAAGAATCAGGATCTTATAAAGTGAATGGGAAGAGATTGAAAAGATACTTCTTGGGGATGCCTGACGAAGAGGAAGAAGAATGATATTTTTTTGAACCTCATCCTCTGGATTGAGCCAAGACAGGGGTCGAGCTCACAACCTTAAACGAGCGCTTCTTAGGAGGCAAACCAAGGTTTTATTTTTTGCATTTTTAGTTGGTAATTTCGATATCTTCTTTTTCATCTTTACTTGAGTCTTATTGTGCATATATTTCACGATTGCAAACCTACACGAGTTGGTCTTAATGCTACTACGGGCGTGGAAGGTATTTTGAAAAACACTTGAAGGTAGGTCATGCCCAAAAGGCATAGTCGTGCCTCATCATCACCAAGGGCCAGATTGAACTACGACAGGGTCGTGTCTTTTGATATAGTCGTGCCTCACCAACAACATGTTATAGATCAAGCCATGGCATGGCCATGTCTTTTTAACACGATCGTGTTTCATTTAAAGCAACCTCCCGAAGAAGCCATGGCAAGGTCGTGCCTTTTGGAAGATTCTAGCAATAGCCATGGCAGGTTCGTGTCTTTTGACACAGTCATGCCTATTTTGGAGTAGGAGGTCAAAGCAACCACACCTTGGTCATGTTTTTTGACACGGTCGTGTGAAGAAATGACTCCAAAACAAAACTTGCCATGGTGGGGCCGTGTCAAAAGACACGGCCATGTGACGTCAATGCGAGGGTGAAAAATCCGGAGTCATGCTCGTGTTTTCTCCCACACGGCCATGCCTCCTCCACTCTTCCAATTTCTTCCCCTCTTTCTCCTTCACCACTTCCAAAAACTTTCTTCCATCTCCATTTTCTCTTCTCCATCTTCTCAATCACATCAAAAAACTCTCATCCCTACACTCTTCTCTTCTTAAGTGAGGGATTCTCCCTATTCACTTGATTCTTCTCTTTCTCCTTTCTCCCCTTGGTCTTGTTCCATTATCTTGAGGAGATGTTGAAACACCATTCACTCAAAGAAGGTACATCCAAAGTCAAGGGAAAATAAAACCCTATGATTAAAGGAAAGCAAAGGGCACGCTACGAAGGTGATGTGCGTAGATTATATATGTTTTTAGACATTGTTTGACACACATCTTCTTGTATTCCATGAGCATGATTTACATTATCATACCCTACTTTATCATTTTATTAACATAATTACTCTATTAGTTTGAAGATCCGCTCTTTCTCTATTTTTCATTGATAGGATGTGTTTGGAGCAAAAATGGAGCTAAAATGAATATAGGAGCAGTAAAGGAGAGCCCCTGCTTCAGCTAGGCCATGTCAGGAGGGCACGGTCATGCCTTAGCTGCAGCCAGGTCATGCTAGGAGGGCACGACCATGCCTTAGCTGTAGCCAGGCCATGCCTCACAGGCATGGTCATGCCTTTGTTTTAGCTAGGGTCATGCCAGGAGGGCACAGTCGTGTCTCTGCTCCAATAAGTTTCACGCTAGGGTCGTGCCTGAAAGGCACGATCATGCTTCAACAAGAAGGGAAGAGAGGTCCTTATGCCAGGGTCATGCCTGAGAGGCACAACCATGTCTCTGCTCCAGCAAAATCAACGCCAGGGTCATGCCAGGAGGGCACGGTCATGCTTCATCAGAAGAACAACTCCATCTTCACACCAAGGTCGTGACTAAAGGTACGATCGTGTTTTGACTTCAGCCAGACCCATAGCCTAAGAGGAATGGTGGTGCCTCAGGCCGTGTCTCAGCCTGGCCTCATTCACACAGCCTGGCTGTGCTTGACAGGCACGACCGTGTGGCCCAAAAAAGCATGGGCACAATTCCCTGCCTATAAAAGGAGATTTTTCTTCTTTTCTCTAGATCTTTGGTATGGGGTTTAGCTCCTCTCCTTAGGGAAGGATTCTCCCCTTAGGGGGAAATCCTAGAGCTCTTTCATCCCAACGATCCATCCACCTTCAGAGTAAGGGAGTCCTCCAACGACGCCGGACTTCATGGATAAGCATTCTCTTCTCTCTATTTTCATGTATTGAGTTGTAGTTTGTTATATTCCTCATCTCTTAGTTGTATGCCCTTGCAATGGAGTAGATTCTCCCTATTCTAGGATGTAGGAAGTAATTATGATGTTATGTTGATGTATGAACTATGTATATGTCATTTTCTTGTTTCTATGAGATGCTTACATCTTGTGCTAAGTGTGTTGCATCTTGTACATGTTTGACGAAATATGTATATGAGCAATGCATGTAGATGTGAAGGATTTATTCCTATTCTAAGATTGCTTCTAGGTTGGATAATCGGGGGATCATTAGTGACAAAGGATACTCATTCAATCGGACTTACTATACCCTTAGTGACAAAGGGTATCAATTACTAACCACTTTCTGGGGTAATGACCTTCTAATAGGGACTAATCCTTTGCTAGGATAGCTAACTAGAACTTAATGGGTTTATACTAATTTAATGTTAGGAAGTGACTTGTGTAATATAGCGATTATATGACCGGGGGGGCCTCGGGTATCCCTTTAATCGGACTTTCTATGTCACCCCTTCTACTTGTTGAATGAGAATGGTGTAAACACTCTGGTGTAACTTTTAATCCTCATTAGGAAGTAACTGAGATAACTCTAGCAATTGTATGACCAGGGGCCCTTAGTGACAGAGCGTATCCCTTTAACCGAACTTTCTAAAGTTACTCCTTTACTTAATGACGTTAGAATTATTGTAGATCACCGGTAATTTAGTTAAAATCCCTACAAGATCATAAATATGGAGGATAAGGAAGTGAATATGCATTAGGGACATTAACTAACATCATAATGAAATCGAAATCCTAGAATCCGCCTCCCTAAGCTCACCCCTCTCAAGACTCTCTCTCTTGCTCTCTCTACCTCTCTCTCTCTTTCTCTCAACCTTCTCTCAACTCTCTTTCTCTCTCTCTAAATCTCTAGTTCTCAAGCACTCAACCAAACTTCAATTGTCTAGATAACTTACTTTGCGAAGTTGACTAGTATTTAATCAATAGTCCTTGTGGATTCGATATTTTTATTAGTGATGTCGTAACCGTGCACTTGTGGTTTCATAACAAAATGTATAAACCATAATCTGTGTATTATCTTTGGTAATGATGAGCAAAAATTTCATTTTAATTCTTTGGTTAACCGTCGTATTACTTGCACTAAATATTTAGATTATAACACTTTGGATGTTTTGGGTCTCAAAAATGATGTTGAATGGCTGATCAATAATATAGGATGGAAAAGGTTTCATGAATATGAATTACCCCACATATCCTAGAATTGTCTTACAATTTTTAAGCTCTATCAATTTTCATGATATTTTTGTGAAAGAAAAGATTTACTTTCACTTGTTTAATGATGATTATGAGTGGACACTTGATGACTTTAATGCATATTTTGAATTATCATATGGGGGGAATCGAGTAATCCCTAAGAATTTTCCATCGTACACTTGTGTGGGAATCACTTGGTGGTAGTGGTGATGATATGTTTAGACTTTTCTAAGGCTACTTGCATTGTTAATCATGTTTTCTATTACCTTCATCAAGTTATGAGGTATACAATATTTGGACGGGGTGATAGTGAAGGAGTCATGCATAACTGTGAATTACTCTGTCTATGGGCTATGCTTGAGGAAGTTAATATCAATATAGGATTTCATTTTATCAAATACTTAGTAAAGCTTGGGAGATCCTCTTCTCCTAGTACTATTGTTTAGGATGATTGCTCACTCATATTACTATTGTTCTTGGTTGTGACTTAGAGGGACTGGAGATAGTAGATGGTACTCCTTGGATCAATATCGACTCATATTTAGCAATACGCATGATTCAACGAGATGGTAATGCCAAACTATGATTTAATCTAACTTTGTAGAATAGTTTCCCATTGCATTTGCCAAACTATGATTTAACCACCATTCATGTCAAGAAAAATTGGTTAATGTCAAACACCAACCAACACCCTGTTCCCCCTCTAATAGAGCCACCTACTCAAGTTTCCCCAAGTGGTCATGCTCTCTCTACTTTTGCACGTTCTCGGTTTGATTTTTTCTGAGCTCCGCTCCACTTTAGATACTCTTCATTCTAATCATACTATGCATATAGATTTTTTGGAGAGACAACATATTATATGGGATGATCAGTTTCAAGGAATGCGGCAACACTTTAGAAGAGAGGAGGAATTATTTAAATCGATCACTGATTTCATTTATCTTCAAGAGAAAGAATGGGAGAAATGGGAGAACAATCGGGGGTTAATGGCATTAACTTGCATTGAAATTGATACTATGCATAAATACCACCAGCACATGCACAGAAATAAGTATTGGTTTCCTGACCTTCCTAGATTTTCAGGTTTCCTTGACTTTCCTCCATCTCTACCTCATTGACCTTGTTTTTCAGTGGGATAATGAAGTGTTCAAGTCTGGGGGGATTTTTGTGGGGTTTGTATATATGTGTTACACTCCCGCAAGTGCAAGGTTACGTCATTAGTAATATAAAATATTATAGTGTCCAAAGAGACTATTGATTAAGCACTAGTGATTTTACAAAGTAAGTTATATAGACAATCAAAGTTTGGAAGCTTGTGAACTAGAGAGAGAGAGTGAGAAAGAGCTTGAGAGAGAGAGAGCAAGAGAGGGAGAGAGAGTCTTGAGAGAAGGTTGAGAAGTTGGCTATGGGGAGAATGGTTCTAGGGTTTCGATTTTATTATGATGCTAATTAATGTCCCTAATGTATAT
>JBBUKS010043516.1:0-10474 GCA_038050645.1 Hedychium gardnerianum | reverse complement strand
TGTGAAGTAGTGATCGAAAAATAATACAGAATCTGAAACAGTACTACTCAATACTCAGTAGCATCATAAAATAACATAAAACCTCTACCAGCAGGACAAACACAATCAAGTGCATCAAGTCACTATATAAGGTCAACATATGTCCAAGCGTGCACAAATCCACAATCATAATGCACATGCAAGTGCAAATGCATATGTAATGCAAAGTAACTCCTACTCACCACTCCAGCCATCACTACATCAATGTGATCGAATGGGTAGGACTGTGACAATTGTACGCACTCCATACAACCACTACTCTCAAGTGGAACGAGTGAACAGGATGAAAAAGTAGCTATCTAGATATATCATAAAAGATCCCTGTTGGCATACACTTCATACGACCACTACCCATGAGTGGTTGAGTTAGCCCAACCCGAAATACTGGACACACTCCAGCCATCACTATCCCGAGTGATGGAGTGGACAGGAAATATGACTAATGATCCTCTTACCCATAAGGGATACATAGTCATCATCATGCAATAAAATGAAATGCTACTATGAGCATGATGCAAATAAAACATATCACATATCTAATCAACTCCAAATGACAATATCACAAGCATATATGAAAACATATATTCGTAAAAGTGACTGTACATAAAAGCTAACAGATGATTATTGATCTATATGAGTAGCAAATCGAGAGACTGTATCGACATCAAAAAGATTTATCTCTAAGGTCAAGCATCAAGTATCAAACTCATGATAAACAAGATTAGAGTCAAGATCCCTAATTATTTAACCAAACATAAGTCATGCACTAAAGGTCAATTAACTAAAGAAACAAAGTAAGAAGTACCCACCTCAAAGTAGTAGAAAACCCTAGCTATCCTCAGATCCGATGCCTTGTCTCGAATCCGGATCCTATAAGTAGCAAAATGAAAACTACTTAAGTGCTAAGCTAATAATAGAAATAAAACTCATTAGCTAAATCATATGGATTTATCATCCTAATTAATGGATCGCATAAAACCAATTTAAACATAAAGGTCAGTAACCCTATACCAATTTACCGAATCCTCTAAAACCACACATTATATCCTCACTTGCTAAATTAATTTCCAATTCATACATGAGGATATCATTTAACCTAATTGGTACTAACCTCTAGTTCAAGGAAACAAAATTCACATATCCCTTTAATCAGATTTTTAATTCAAGCACCAAGAACTTCTACATTTGGAATTAAAATCAAATTTTAGAACATCCAAAAATGGAGGTTGATTTCTAAATTTTGTAGCTTTAATCTTTAGTTTCAGAATTTAGTTTTCAAAGTAAATTCAGCTTAAATCATTAAGAATTCAGATTATCAAAAGGTAGCATTTGATACTAGGCTAACACGATATTAACACCACCATCACCTACTAATTATAAAATAAAATTACTCCAACTCCTAACAAAAGCATCTTCCAAATTCATAATCTTAAAAACAACTAAACATCCACAAAAAATAATTATCCAAACCAAATATCACTAATTTTTTTCCCTTACCTATTGGGATGAAGCTGCCCGAGAACAAGTAGCCTGAATAGAAATTCTAGTCCTCGAAACCTCCTCATTGTTGGCCGACAATAATGTACACCAGCAGCTCTAATCAAAATTTGAATCCATTCACATCTCCCTGCTATCCAAACAAGAACAGAGTTGGATTCTCAACATCCAAGCCTCAGAACAACAGAGAACCAACAAAACAACAAACCTAACCTAGATCTTACCGTAACACCACTAAACTGGTGCCAGAACTGACCTAGGTGATCTGCGATCACCAAATCCAGGAAGAGTAGGGCTGATTTATGTGAAAGAGAGGAGATCAATGACCTAACCTTCTCCTCCGATCACTACTGAACCATGAGTTCGCAATGGTGGCCGACCGTGGTTGTGGTAGCTCCGGTGACACCCAAATTGGCGACGGTTGGATCGGGAGAAGGAAGAAGAGAATCGGTGACCAATTCCAGCAAAGGGAAAAGGAAAAGAGATAAGGTTGACGGTGACCTGGCCGGGGCTATGGATGCTTCGATGACACTCTATCGTCGGCGGCTGAATCGGGAGAAGGAAGCTTCTGCTGGCCCAGCCTAGTGCCCATGACTGGTGATTGTCAAAGGAGGCAAAGCTTGTCCCAAGTGCTGGTATCGGCAGAAGAAGTCCGAAGATCTATCAGCAGCGGTGTCGAGCGATCGGAGAAGGAGAAGTAGATCAAGAGGAGGAAGAGAATCGGTGATGGCTCGGGCAAATGTCGAGTGAATGAGGAGTGAACAGTAAAAACTAGGTATTTATAAATCTCGCCTTAGGTTTTAATTAATTGACTTAGGTTTTGAATTAATACCTTAGGTTTAATTAATTTTATCAACTCCCAAATTAATTAGAAAGAACCTTAGTTAATTCGTATGAATTCAGATTAGTCCCCGAAAAATTTCTAAAATTTCCATTAAGTTATTTCTTAGTTTTAAAGCCTAAGTTTTTTTTTTTTAAAATTTTCCATATCTTACAAGGTAACTGTCCTAGATGAGCTAGCACTTAGGGCTATAGCCTGGGAGCCTTTAGACGTCCGCCCAGCGGCCTGCGAACCAACATGTCGGTGTCTCTTCCATGTAAGCTGAGGGGTTAGACTAGGGCTAGCCTCCCTGGAAGACACGGGCACAACGTCCATCAAGGGGTGGGGCGGCAGTAGCTCATCCATGTAGGCGGCCATATCACTGAAGGAGTCGGTCAACTCTTCTCCTGCCAACTCAGCCACCCTTTCTTCCATCTCGACGTTGGTTAACTTTAAAGTTTGGCTGACCGAAGCCCTCCATATTGTCTGAGCTACAAAAGAAAGAAAGTCCTCAATTAGCAATAATATTTAGTAAAAGTACATATCTTACCAAAGGAAAATTATAGCTTCGCTTCGACGGGGCTCAGTCTGAACAAATAAAGGAGTCATTTGTCAATCAACTTCTTCACATCAAACCACAACTTAGATATGATACTCGCAGCCCTTAGGTATGCCACCTCCACTTTGTAGGGTCATAGGGAGGGAGCTTTGGGCATCTCCATCTGTCACTTGGTTGGCCATGAGAAAGGAGTCTGGGGCTCCAAAAATACATAATTAGACTTCCACCCTTTGTGAGAGGTTGGCATCTAATCTAAGAAACAACTCCTCATTTGGGTTTGAAAGAAAAAAAACTCCGGGTTCCATCTTCTTGGGATAGAAAAAATAATGAAAAACCCAAGGAGTGAGTGGAACGTGATACAAACGAAAAATAATAACAGCCCCGCAGATCTGGCGAAAAGCATTAGGGCCATATTGTTGGAGGGGAATATTGAAGTATTAGGAAAGTACGATAAAAAAGGTTGAGAGGGGAAACCGAAGCCCCCCCAAGAAACTGACCCATGAAAAATGCTACACAACCGGGGCTGATGGGGTCGGTCAGTAGAGCTCGGGATAACCAATCTATACTTGATCGGGATCTCATATTGGACCCTCACCACTTCTAAAATCTCGGTAGTAAAATCTGACCACATGGAGGTATACCACAGACCCGAGATGCTCCCAGTAGCCATACCTATGCTAAACTCGAGAGAGAATGTAGGAGAAAATAAGGTGATGAATGCTAGAGAGGACTTACAACAAGAAAACGAGATTGAAGAGTGATAGAGAGATGGCAGCGTAAGTGATGGAACCCGAAAGAGAGCAGTGGCAGCGAAAATGGCAAGCGAAGAAGTTGTCTGCGTCCAGCCTTAATAAAACCCCAACCTAAGAATCTCGGCTGTCAGATCCAAGAAATCAGAAAGGTAGGATGACATCAGAACCGTCTGATGTAATCTTTGAATCGTCGGAATCTCAATAGTCGCTGATGGTGGTGCCACGTGTTAGCAATGGACCGATCGACATTATGATTGACACGACGGGTGAGGCGTTATCCTGATACATCATCATGGGTATCTAGAGCATTAATGCACCTGCATAGCGAGTTCCAAAAAAAGATTAGATTTTATCCACTTTAGCTTGGATGTGCCGACCAATCACGGACACGAGCCATCGCCCCTCCGATTAGGAGAGGATACATAACAAAATACTAGTCCGGTCAGTCGAGTATAAACCTCCTTCGACCAGACTTGAAGGAGAGACTCGTGATATAGGGGATATAGAGTCAAGAATCCATGTGAAAGTCATCGGTCGGGCATTGAGACCAAAGTCAACAGTCTAGCCTAGGTGGAATCTGTCTTGACATATCCCGGTTGGGACGGTCACCCCTGAGCGAGTAAAGCCAAAGATCTAACAGAATACCCGAGCGAACGAACGGGATCTACCCCTAGAACACCCAGGGGGGCTCACGCCTGATCGGGGAAATCCATAAACAAGCAGAGACATGGAGAAACTCGCTCAGAGAGATCTCCTAACCGGGACTTATCTCATTTCAATCGGCTAGAATCAACCTGTCGACCACGGACCTCCTGCTCAGGCAAGCCGCTAGGTACTACTCCCATTAGGACTGGCAAGGCTATAAGCTTGGCGTAACATAGACCTATTAGTAATAAATATTAAACGTGCGAGGAATGATGACAGCATAGTTAAGATGTTCTAACATTATGAGCACTTCCCTTATCGTCGCAGACACTCCTTACTGGAGCAAAATGCTTCATTAATGAGAATGATACTTCTCTCCTGAAGATATATAAGTAAGTCTACACACACAAGGGGAGGTATATGAAAGATATTTTATTACTGTTTCATTGTCTCGACTTCTCCCTCTCCTCCAATCATTGACTTGAGCGTCGGAGTAGTTGAGCCGGGCATCCTCTTGGCCTTCCCTCTAACCCTCCTATTCTCTCTCTCCAGGGTCAGTGAAGCTCTCCCAAGGTCCCTCTTCCCATCTACTAACACGTGGTGGTCCAATCAGCTAGTCATCCAGCTCATCGATGGCTCATCCGCTAACGAGTCCAGCGCAGGAACAAACCTCATCAACAATAGTAATATAATTAATTACTACTAAATTGATATAACAATAACTAATATAATTAAATTGGTATATCAAAAATAGTAAACATAACTAATTACTGCTAAATTTGTAGATATACCTAAAGCAGGTGAACAAAGATGAGTGTCTCCAACTGCTTTCAGTCCACGCCAAATAAAGACTTGCACAACAACATTACAAAGTTAACAATCAAATATAAGTGCACAAACATCTAATCTTATACAAGTGTATATCTTTAACGACAAAAATAGAGTTGATGCAATTAAAGAAAGATCAGTTAACCTTTGTTGCAATCAATGACGACAATTGTTGTCGGCCTCGTAGCAAGATGACTCACAGCATGGCCGGCCTCGCTCAAAGCCGTCAACAAGGCAGACTGGCCTTGTTTGAAGCTGGGAGCAAGGCTGGCTTCGTTCAAAGCCGGAAGGGCTGCACTCGCAGCTAATCGCAAGGTAGGCCATGGCCGCAGCCGACCACAAAGTAGGGCGTGGTCGTAGCCGGCCGCAAGTCCAATAGAGAGGCTGGCAGCGTGGCTAGCTGCGCTCGCAGCCGGTCGCAAGGCCAGCCGGTAGCAAGGCTGACCTCTCTTGCAGCCGACTGCAAGGTCGACCGACTCTTGCAGCTGGCCGCAAGGCCGATCGATTCTCACAGCCGGTCGCAAGGGAGAGCCGATCGCAATAGCAACAGTTTCTCTCACAGCTGGCAGTAACGGCGGCCGCCTCTCGCAGCCGATAGCAAGGGCGCGGGGCCGCCTCTCGCAGCCGACAGTAAGGGCGTGGGGCCACCTCTCGCAGCCGACAACAAGGGCGCGCGATCGCCTCTCATAGTCGATCGCCGCATGGCCTGCCGGTGCAAACGTAGTGTAGGGGGAGGGAGGAGAGTGGTTGAAAAAGAGCTTACTGCAGGCTTCGTAGGTTGGAGAGACTGGAGAACGACAGCGAGAAATGGAGGAGGAGATGGCGATGACGCGAGTGGGTGCAGGAGAAAACCTAGATTTAAGGTTGGCTTAAATCCCGAAATTCAACAATGAATAATGATTCGTCACTAAATCAGTTTGACTAAAAGTTAATTGCACTAATAATCTTTTATTTTTAATGTTTGATAATATATTTAAATTAAGCTTAACCATTAGCCCAACTTCCCATATCGAATGTTAAAATCTTAAATAAAGACTTTCTAACTTGAAACTTTCTTCTTTCCTGAATAATCTTCAATACCAAAACTTAAACGAGGATTTTTTTAATTTAAACCTTTCTTTTTCCCTCTTTACGCACATTAAAAAAAGTTCTCCATCAGTTTGTAATATTAAAATGACCAAGCAAGATAAAAAGAAATATATACATAGTATAACTTTAGCAAGATAATAATATATGAAACAAGTTTTCTACAGCAAATTTCTTAAAAGTTTGTAAATCACTTGCTGGAAACGGATTGGCAAAGAAAATTTTATTCATGGAATTAAAACTAGTTCGTACATTTGTTTCAATGGAAAAGTGCATCATGACTTCTATGTGGCAAGGGAACCTTTTGCACATTGACCTATACTGAGTCAAGCATATTCTCGTCATATAATTGAGTTGATTTTCATATGATAAATTTATAGAATTGAATAAAGGTTGATTTTTGATAAAATTAATGAAAATATTTTCTTATATGATAATTTATTTTAGTTTTCTGATTTATTTTCTCTCAATAATATGAGAATAAAAAAATCACCGGGATAACGAATTTCACCTTTAACAATATTACAGAATATACTGAGTCAAGTTAGATATTGTTAGCTCACGAGACAAAGTTAAATGACTTTGTCTTTTATCACATCTTGAATGATGATACTAAACGTCGTATGGCCTTGGGGCATTCTATTACTTAGGAATGTGATTTAACATTTATCTTATCACTGAGTATTATTTCCTTTTACCTTAAACAATATAAAATGCAAAATTTCTTCTTGCTCTTGCTTGGTCAAATTGTAGAAAATAACATAGGGGAAAGGATTGAAGTAGTCAACTTTATATATGAAATATTAGTGTTGTTGTAATTGTTTAATCCATGGAACTAAAGAGGAAATATTTCATCAATTTGTAGATCTTCATGGTCTATCTCCTACAGCAGGAAAACACACTACCTCAGACTCAACTTAGGAGGTCTTCCACTTAATGCCAGCATGCATGGAGTTAGACCATTTTGCTAATTTAGGGTGAGATAACTACAATGAGTATCACTAGTCCCTCCTCCCCTCCTCCCTTCAAGTTGAATCAAATAGTTGAGGTGTATGAGACTGGATTAAGGTAATTAGGTTAGCGTGATGCTAAAATAGTCCTTGGAGCAACAAGGCCAAGTTGTTAGTGTAATGCAGAGGCTTTGATGAGTCTCCCTCTTAGGGTGGAGAAGTTGACCTAGAGCTATGAGGGCAAATGAAGAGAACTCAATCCCAAGATTAGGTTGAGGAGAAGTATCCAAAAGTTAAACCTAAAGCTGCAGAGACTAAGGAGTAGTTAAAAACTTGATCCGAAGATCTAGGTGGACCATTGAGATCTAGGAGAGATGGTAAGAAGATTTTATTCCTGTGATCTCAGCAAACCTTTGAGGTCACTAAGAGAATAAAAACTCAATCCGAAAATATGGATAAACCTCCACTGCAAAAAAAAAATAGTGATTTTGCAATAAACTTTGCAATATATTTTATTACAAAATTCGTTGCAAATTGATTTAGGGATGAAATTTGCGACGAAATTTTTTTCGTCGCTAATTGCTCATCGCAAAACTTTGCGATGAAAATTTTATTTTCATTGCAAAAAGCAGTGATGAAAGCAACTTTTCGTCGCTGATTTGTGACAAAAATAGAATCATCACAAATTATCTGATTTGTAAATTTGCGACGAAAATTAATTCGTCACAAATTTCGTTGCTAATATTTGCAACTAATCTATTTTCATCGCAATTTTTATCGCTAACATTTAATTTTTGTCACAAATTTAGTCCCTAAGTTTTGCGACGAATTAATTTTCATCACAAATGTCGTCGCAGAATTATGATATATTTACGACGAAAATGAATTCGTTGCAAATTTCATCGCCAAATTAAAATAAAGTTGCAACGAATTCAGTTTCGTCGAAAGTTTTGTCACAAATCTCAATTTTTTTCCACCATAACCAATCTACAAAACCGATACATCATATATACATACATGCTTGGAGTCGGAAGAGTGATCACGAACCGAGATTGAAAAGTTCTTCACAAAGTTCACGAACCAAATCCCTCTTCTATCTGAATGTTCACCACAGCCGATTGCTATCTCATTCTTCTCAGGTCTTGTCTTCCTCTTATAGCTTGGACGCAGTAACGACAATAGAGTAAATGGTCTACGTTATCGCACGCAACAATAACGTAGCAATAAACATGTTTACGTTACTTCATGCAGCAGTAACGCCAAAATCTCCCACTCATCTAAGTTAAACCACAAAGGCAAATGATCACAAACACTACAAAAAAATAGGGATTTAGGGACAAAATTTTTTCATCCTAAAATGATAACAAATTTTATGACAAAATATAAATTATCACAAATTAACAACGAATTTTGCAATGAATAACTTTCATCGCAAATTAGCAACAAATAAATTTTCGTCACAGATATCGTTGTAATTTGGCGATAAAAACTCATATTTATCGTAGAATCAACAACAAATAATTAATTCATCGCATATTCTGCAAGGAATAATAATTTTGTGGCCAAATCTACAACGAATATTTAATTCGTCGCTAAATTTGCGTCAAACTCTTTATTCGTTGCAAAAATTGTGATAAATAAAATTTCCATTGCATATTTTCCTAAAAAAATTATAATTAATATTTATTAATAAGGGACAAATTTAGGATGAGTCTTAGATTCGTAGCAAACTTTGACAACAAATCCTTGATTCATCGCCAAATATGCAACAAATCTTGGATTCGTCGCCAAATTTGGCAATGAATCCAGAAATTTGTTGCAGATTCGTCCTGTATGAGGATTTTTTTCTTTCTGAATCTGTAACGAATCCGAGATTCGTTGCAGATTTGGCAACAAATCCGGGATTCGTTGCAGATTTGGCAATGAATCCAGAAATTTGTTGAAGATTCAAAAAGAAAAAAAATCCTCCGAAATTGGTTGAATGACCTAGGGTGCTCGGAATCACCCGAAACTAGTTCCTATGTGCTCGTGTCGTTCTCATTATTATGTACACGACCTCAAATATTAATTTTATACTCATTATTTTTTTTCCATAATTAAATTAATTGTATTGAATTCAATTACCTAATGGATATAAAATTAATATTTGAGATCGTGTGCATAATAAGGAGATACATTGTATAAGTTTTGATAGCCTGCATATCCTTATATGGGCGATCATGGGCGACAGCCTACGTGGACACCTGACGTGGCTAAAATCAAAATTTTTTAATCCATCTCTTCCTTCTTTCTTCCTTCATGCGTGCTTTTTTTTTTGCCCTGATTCTCCATATTTTTACCCAAAAAACTTCAAATCTCACCGCCTCTCTGCCTCTTCTCTCTTTCCCCTGGTTCACTAAACCCTCTCTTTCTCTCCTCTCTTCCCGTAGTTCCCTAAACTCTCAATCCATCTCCGCCGCCTCTCCATGCATCCTTGATTGTCGCCGCTCGTTCTCATGTCATCTCTCCGGGGATCCCTCTCTGTCGTCGCATGTTCCCTTCCTCACTGTTTTGTTACTTTGTTATAGAGGTTGGTGCGAGTTTTTTCTGGTGTAGTTTTATTCTAATGATGTTTTGTTCTGGTGCGTGGTGTTGTTTTGTTATAGTGCAGTTTTGTTCTGGTGCGTGGTGCTATTTTATTCAAAACAGCACCGATGCTGTTTTTTCAAAAATAACACTAGTTTGTTCAAAACAGCACCACATTGATATTTTTTTTTAAATAGCACTAGTTTGGTGTTGGTTTGTTCAAAATAGTACCACATTAGTACTGGTTTGTTCAAAACAGCACAACGTTAATGTATTTTTTTTAAAAATAACACTAGTTTGATGCTGATTTGTTCAAAATAATACCACGTTGGTACTATTTTTTCAAAAACAACACCAGTTTGGTGCTAATTTGTTCAAAATAACACCACGTTGGTGCTGGTTTATTCAAAACAACACCATATTAATGTTGTTTTTAAAAAAATAGTACTAGTTTGGTACTGGTTTGTTCAAAATAGCACCACATTGGTGCTGGTTTATTCAAAACAGCACCAACGTGATGCTGGTTTGAACAAAATAACACCATGTTGATGCTGTTTTTTTTAAAAATAGCACCAGTTTGGTGCTGGTTTGTTCAAAACAACACCAGGTAGGTGCTAGTTTGTTCAAAACAACACCACGTTGGTGCTGGTTTGTTTAAAATAATACCACGTTGATGCTGTTTTTTCAAAAATAATACTAGTTTGGTGCTGGTTTGTTCAAAACAGCACCAACG
>JBBUKS010043486.1:0-10475 GCA_038050645.1 Hedychium gardnerianum | reverse complement strand
TGCCTTTGAACGTTGGTAGGGTTTCACGGTCGACTTCGAATGCTGCTTTCGCGAGTTTAGGAGTCGCTCGAACGATGGTTTCGCGAGTTTAGGGTTGCGCGAGAGTCGGCTGGTTTCACGAGTGAAGGAGTCGCGGGTTTTGTGATCGAGAAAGTGGGTCGCTGGGGCAGATTGTGATTTAATAATGTGTTAGGGGTATTTTTGTCCCAAATGATTAAGATCGGAGGGTATTTTTGGAAGAAAAAATTCGTTAACCCCGGAATCAACAAAAACCTCACTTTTCGAAGGTTTTCCGATTCCGGGTTGCATGCCCCTTTTGCTGACGTGTCGGGCATGGATGATTACTCGGGAATTGGCGATTACCTAAACCAGGTTTTTGTTGATAACCTTGGATGAATAACCAAGGTTATCAAGATTAACCCCCAACCAAACGCACCCTAAGTCTTTACAAACCCGCAACCCGATCAAATAAGACCCGAAAATATTTCAACGAACTTGTTTTTAATTAGTAGGAACTTTGAATTGAAACGAAGTTAAGAGTTTCAAGTGAAGGTTCTAACTTTGAATCCGACTCATAATTTGTCAGATCGCTCAAACCATATTTGATTCAACATCTCAGAAGAATTCTTATCAGAACAACAACACAAAATACCACTAAAACTGAACAATCTCTCAACATCTAGAGGTTGAACATCACCGCGAGCACTGACTTCGAATGCTTCTACCACCTCCTGCGAATATCCAAGTCTGTGAGTTATCAGAGGCTTGACGTCGATTTTCCCACTTCTGGGTAACTCGATACATACTGTAAGTAAGTAGAATCTTTGTATCGGAAGATTAAGAGAAAAGGGCAAAACTTGAATCATACCCCCATGGATGAATTAGGCGAGATTAAGAACCCTACGAGGAAACCTAACGTTGAGATGGTGAACATCACTGCCGCAAATGCCGACGGCCTTCATCCTCGCACGAACACCTCGAGGCGGCAGATGGAAAGGTTGGATCTCCAGCGTCGAGGGACACCAACTTCGCCCCTATCTCCTTACCGATCAGCGACAGCGTCGACTCTTTGATGGCTCGATGGAAAAAGAGGAAGAGGAAGATCTGGAGATTGATGGCCGGAATACTAGAGAAACGCAGAAAAGAAGCGAGGGCAGAGGGCTGAGTGATCCTTTGCTCAATCTCCACAATTTACCAAGTGCGGTGGTTAAATTAATAATAACGAGTGTTTAAAGAATGGTTACAAATAAGATCCAAGTAAACTTGCAAAATTCCAAACATATAGAGAAGTTAAATGAGAATTAGAACAATAAATGAATATTAATAGAAGACGAAACAACATGTTTGGAGTATCCAAATACAATATGAAAGTCATCAGCAGTCCAAGCTACAGAATGGGGGTTGAAACAATTATGTATCTTTCAATTCCTCTGAAAATAACTATTCCTGCCTTCACCAACTCAACCTAGCAATCCCAGCTACAAAATTGGGGTTACAATTGTATCTTTCAATTCCTCTGGAAGAAACTACTCCTGTCTCCACCACCACGACCTCTTCCGCCGCCACCAGAGAATCGGTTACCGCCACCTCTACCACTGGAGAATCCTCCACCACGTCGTCCGCCGTGGAAGCCACCACCTCCGCGACCGAACCTTCCTCGCCCTGAGTTGGGGCCTTTGTGATACCTATCTTGCAGTGGAGGCAATGTTTCCAGGACCTCGACAGTGAAAGTGCCAGCCTTGTCTTGAACTGCATGAGAAAGAGGAAAATGTAATGTTGAGAATAAGCAATAAAAAGTGAACGTTTATTTTCATCACCGGATGCATTCTGGCAAAGCAAAACTTATCGTTTCACCCGCCGAAGCTGCTTCAACAAGGTTTTCATTGCCTCATCTAGTGACAGGGTATAAAAAACCTTTACCTTCAAGAAATTCATCGACATCATCAGCAGGCACATCAAACACTACGCCGTAACTATCGGCAGTGATAGAGACGCTTTCGAGATTTTGGACCTTCTCTTCGGGCAAATATCTTCCTAAGACGCTGAAAACAAATCTGACAAAATCCATGATAACAAGGAGGTTAGAGATGCATTTGATCAGACAAATTCGTACGTAATGATAGTTCAACAGTTGGCCATGCAATCTAGAGCCTCCCTAGTTTCAGTAATCAAATTTTTGGCCATCGAATTTAAAAGGGGAGAAACATAAACAAACGTTCAACACTCACGATGGTGAATAGATAGTGTTTCCTGTCTGAAGATGCATAGTCACGTAGTTCTCCAAAGACGAAAGCAGTGACCTCTTTTTAATATCCAAGAACCCCTGCAATAGATACAAACATTAAAATGGAAGTTTCTCGTGTCACACAAAGATTCTATCACTTAGACAGGCAAGATGTGTCACTTACAGCAGCCTTAGCAAGTGCTTTTGCTAGCAAATCTACAGCCGGTAATCCTGAAGAGCTTAAGAGTTCCTCTGCTTGTGAACGAAAAATTGGAATAACACTGCATTACAAGCTATCTCATAGTTAGATGACGCTTAATATTACCCGCCAAAAAACAAATTGAAAATTAAGGAATGAAATAGCAGCTTAACCTGTCGGAGACACTTGAAATGGCTTTGGCTGCTTCAGATCCAACTGATTCAGCAATATCCGCAGGCTGAGGGGCGGATATGTGCTCAAACTTTACACCTGACTCTCTTTCAATTCTGGAAACACTAAACTTATATTTTGGTTCATAAAGCAGAATTGCAACACCAGTATTGCCTGAAAGAGACATTTCTTAGCACATTTTGTCACAAAAAAAAAGAACTCAAACAATCAACAAGGTGAAGCTTTGAAAAAGATTACCAGCCCTTCCAGTTCGCCCAGACCGATGGATATAAGCTTCAACATCACGTGGGGGCTCGCACTGAAAAAGTAATCAATTTCAAAAAAATGTATTTCTATTAACAAAGACAAATATACTAAGTGGTAAGTGGTTTCAGGAGATAATCAACTGCACCTGTATGATCAATTGCACATCATTGATGTCGAGCCCGCGTGCTGCAACATTTGTTGCAACCAAAACCAAAAACTTGCCTGACCTAAATCCTGTTAGAATGACCTGCATAACATCAAATTCCAGTTATTAATGAATGACTTTCATGTAGATACTATATGGTTATGAAAAAGTGATGTGTTATCATAAAGGGCATACTTCTCGCTGCTGTTGCATTACATCTCCATGCAATGCTCTTGACCCAGGTAATAATCCAGCAAGCTCAGATGCAGATTCTTTTGTTTCAGTGAAAATAATGGTTCGCCCACCACTGTGAATAGATAAACAATGTCCTTAGGCACCAGATCATAACAAAGAAAATGAATTAAACAAAAAGGTGAAACCATAAAATTACCAACCTGCTATAGAAACGGATAATATCAGGAAGAATTTGTTGTCTTGTTGATTTTAAACATGGAAGAGCAAGATGTCGAACACTGTCACTAGCCTTCAGTTTCTCATTGCAAACAAGATCTGCTGTTTTCTTATCTTCCTTTAGAAATCTCGCTGAAATCTGGGAGAATTGGAAAAGGTATCAAGCCGAAGAATATGGAAGGTTAAAGAAGCATTTACAACCAAGTAATAAACATAAACATTAGGCAAGAAAATTAGGCATTAATTTCTAAGAGTGACAGTAAGCAGATAAGATGGTTCACAATTATAGAAATGAAACATGCAGCAAGGAATGTCACAATATGTGCAAAATGGCTTATGTCCCTGTGCAAGATTACACAAAACAGAGAAATTCATGATTATGAGTCTATACCTCTTTCACCCAATCAGGCAAGGTAGCACTGAAGAGAAGTGTTTGAACTTTGCTAGCATCCTCAACTTTACCTGCAAAAGATGAAAAGAAAAACCTTCAGTAAATATTATGTGAAGCATGATATTTACTATGTGAAGCATACTTCCAAAATGAAAGCAACATGTATTGCAACTGGACCAGACTAAACTATATTTAGGGAAGGCCTAACACAGAACATCAACTATTAAATGTATCTCTGGGATCCTTTTGTCACATACAAACAAAAGAGAATTGTTGAAAAGCAGTGAAGACTGCTCATACCAAGAATTAGTTCAACATCCTCCACAAAACCCATTCTCAACATTTCATCTGCTTCATCAAGGACACGGAAGTTTAAAGCACTCAAGTCAAGAGTTCCTCTCTCTAGATGATCCTGTAAAAAAGACAAAATAAAAAAATAAAAAAACTTACTTCACTGAACAGAAGGATTTATGAACATATAGTAAAAAGGCTTACTTTCACACGTCCTGGAGTTCCAACGACAATATCAACCCCTCTCTTTATAGACAATTCTTGAGCACGGAAAGGAGCTCCACCATACACACAACATGAAGATAACCCCACTGCCCCACCATAGACTTCAAAGTCTGAGTGCACCTGGATTTATTGTAAGGATAATCAAAACCAATCAGGTTATAGGATAAAGAATCATAGAAAGTTGCATGGTAAAGATAGTAAATAAAACTCAAATTTGGAATACCTGAATTGCAAGCTCTCGAGTTGGAAGTAGTACCAAAACACTTGGAGGTCTTCCATAGCCGGTCTTCCTTGAAGCCTTGATCCTTCCATTTATCAATGACTCCAACATAGGCAAAACAAAAGCCAACGTTTTTCCCTATAATTATGGACATACAAAGAATTACTATCATAACCGGTACAGCCCATAAATGTCAGGAAGAACAACAATTGAGAGCTCAATAACAGATATGCTCAGAGAAACACAACGGTTGAAGGCAGTAACAGAAACTATATGGTATTGCCACCTGGTTGGCACTATTACGAGCATGAACTAGAACAGCTAGATAATGGGCATTGCAAAGAATAAAAAGTAAGGCAACACCAACCTGACCAGTCCGCGCACGACCTACTAAATCAAACCCGTCGAGTATTAGATCGAAAGTCATGGCCTGGATGGGAAACAAGGCCTTTATGCCCCTCGAATTTAAGGTCTCCACCAAGGTCTTCGAGATCCTGAAATTGGACAAGGCATTCGGGTCATCCACATCGCTACCTCTCTCAGGCTCATCCGTCTCCTCGCCCTTCAGCTTTTTGACTGCCAGACCATTAGCTTCCGGCTTTTTCTTCTTCTTCTTCCTCTTCTTCTCAGGAACCTCCGGCGAGGAATCAGACGTGGTGTCGCTCCTATCCTCCTCGTCGGTTTTCCTCTTTTTGCTCTTCTTGATCTTCATTTTACCTCCGTTCTCCTGCTCTAAGGGGGAGCTTTGCTCCTTCGCCTTCTTATGCTTCGATCTCTTGAGCTCCTCGGAGGAAAGAGGGTCGGAGAGGAGAGAAGGCATATCGGCGGCAGATAGTTTCTCTCCGCTGGAGGAGAAAGGCGGCGTTAGATGAGATCCGCGGCAAAGGACGCTCAGCAATCTTTAACCGCAATCTCTGGAATTTATAGTACTCGGGTGTCATAGAAAACCCTAAAGAATTGCAAAAAAAAATTTAAAAAGAAATGCAAAAAAAGAATTTATAATGAATAAATAATTATTATTATAAATTTGAAATATAATTTATATGTATTTAAAAATTAATTTAGTTTAAGATCAATACGAAAATAATAAATTATAAAAATTAATTTAATTAATCTAAATAATAATCAAGAAGTCATTTAACTAATGTCTCTTAAAAAGATGAGTAAATAGTTTCACCTTTTATGAGAAAGGCAGCCCTCTATAAGGGAGAGGGAGACGAGCAAGTCAGCTGGGAGACAGACGACGTGAGCTTCGCGGCAAAAAAAGGGCTAAGAGGTGGCAACGACCTCTGTAATTTATAGTGCTCGGTTGCTTGAGAAAATCTTAATGAACCGAACCCAAATCTAAAGAACAGAATTCTTTAAATTTCAGAAAAAAAAAATTAAAGATTAACTACAATAAATTTTAAGTAATATAAGTTTTTAATTATTAAAATTTATCCTAAAATTGAATAAAGACTTTAAAAGAGATAAAAATATATATATATATGAATTTTTTATATTCACCTTCTAATAAATCTGAATTATAATTTATACACATTCAAAAAATAAATTTTTATAATTCAAATTTTAATTTTTTATTATTTATTAATATTTCACTACTGTATCACATTAGTGAAAACTATTTTTATATACTTTTATATGGTATTTATTTTTAAACACATATATGGAATCAGTATAATTCTAAATTTATTTCTGCAACTAGATGTAGGAATGCTTATTCCATTTGTTCGTATGAATCAGATGCACCATTATTACAGTGTTGGAAAGGAACGAATAAGTTTTCAAGATAATAATATAATAGTTAAATTTTTTAATAAATAATTCAGAGATTTAAGATTTAAATTTTAACTACAATATATTATAAAAAAAAAATCTCTAATTAAAAATGAATATTGATCATTTGGATGGATCTCTATTAGTACTTTTCGATTTATCTTATGGTTGATAGAAAATTTTCGTGGATCAGACCGATCATTTCAGATATGACGTTATTCGACCTAATTAATCATTTTTTTTTAAAAAGAAACGAACAAAAAAAAAAGTTGTGGCCTTTCATCTGTTTTCCTATACAAGTTCTGCTTGCAACGGCAAGCACAAAATGCTGCGGAATTCACTGCAACACATATATCTTCATCAGAACAAATTAAAGCTTCTTTAGGCAGCATCGGTCGCCCAGTCACAGTCCGCAACTACACATGATCTACATCTTGCATTTTATTTCTCCTATTTATCTTCATGATCTGCTAATGTTTTGCATAAACACTCTCTATTGAATAAAATTGCAGGCAAGACCTAGAGAGTTAGTCATCTAGAAAAGACTTTATGAACTGACTTAGAACTGACACAGTTTATAAAAATCATATTTTTTATAATACGAATGCTAACAGCAAGCAGTTCATTGATAGTAGATAAATTTAGGATTACAACAAACAGCAAGTAAGAGGTAATTAGACTAACAGCATTTAGAAGTTGAATGAACACCATTTTGTAGACCTAATGAAGGAATGTCAGCTGATCATGTTAGACATAAATTTGATGAAGAATTTGGATTACCAACCACATCTTCTAATTAAACCAACAGCGCAGCAGTGAGAAGAGTTCCCATCCCCATACCTAAACCGGCATGAATAGCCAGAGGAGAACCAGACTTGGCCGGACCTGAATTGAACCCGGAATCTGAACTTGAGCTTGAGCCGGACGATCCTCTAGTGACCGGCGCGGGCGCTGGGCTGCTGGAAGCGCCTGAGGTGGCCGGGTGCACCATGACTCGCACGATGAGGCGCTGCCCGGCCTCGCAGTGCCCCTGTGAGCCGCTGATGAAGTAGAAGAAGCCGTAGCGGTCGAAGCGGAAGGTGGTGTTTCCATTATCGAAGAAGACAAGCGGATCTGCTGCGCTGCACTTTCCGTAGGCCTCCCGGTCGACCACCGCCACCGAGTCATTCTTGTATTTGAAATCTAGAACAACAAAGAAGAAAATACAGATGAGCTATCGAATCGATTGGATCTCTGAGATGAAGCAGGGGATGTAAAGCCTTTTCCAATCAAATAGTATTCAAACTGGATAAATTGGGATGGGAAAAAAATATCTGGATAAAAAGAAAATCGTGTCCTACAGAACTTACAGGAAACATCATGTTTGAAATCTATAAGATTATCCTAAAAAATCAAACTACAGAGATCATTTGGATCTCTGAGATGAATCAGGAGATCCCTTTCTCTCAAATCGTATCCCAATTGGTGATAAACCGAGATTGTAACTAAAAGTTTTGGATCAAACAATCGAAGCTATTTCGCAAACCATCGCATTTGGAACTACAATAAAAGACATCAAACTATCTAATCACAAAATATCTGAGATGGATCGGGACGCCTTGGAACTAGAAATGAATAAACTCACAGAGGGAATCTCCGACGTGGAATCGTTCTCGCATCGCCCAGCGATTGTAGTACTCAGGCTCATCGACGGCGGCAGGGACGACCCAGCCGCGGGGGCCGCCAACGTGGAACTCGAGGCCGGCGACTGAGAGAAGGGAGGAAATCGAGAGTGGGAGAAGGAAGGAGAGGCGAGCGAGATCTGCCATTGCAGAGTTGGAGTCGTCTTCTTCGTCGTCCCAAGCGAGATCCGAATACGCCGAGACGGTTCGAAATTTAAAAATGCGAGGGAAGGGGAGTGGGCGGTTGAGTTCGTTACGGGGCGCTTCGACTTCGGCTTCCGCTTCAGCAACGTAGCCACGTGGCGACTTGATATTGGAGTAGGGAAACATGGCTAGTTGTCGAGATCGTGTTTTCAATTTTATGTTAAAACCCTAAATTTATGTGAAATTACTTTTTCCAAAGGGTCAAATGAAGATATAAATTCTACGGTCTCGATCTGTAACTTACATTTTTTTTTTTTATCAAAGGTAAATATATACATAAAATATAAGTGACATACAATAACCTATTACTCTAAGACTCTCACTCATCTTGTTCGGATAAATATCAGATCGAAACTAAATGTCCATAGTATCGTCTACTGAGGAAATGTCACACACAAGTATGAACATTTTACATCAAGCATCTAGGTTGGTGTATGCAAACACCAACTATCTAAGTTGGTGTATGCAAACACCAACTCCTCGTCATGGTTCAACACAATCATGAGTACAAACATAACCACAATCATACAATTTCATTCATCTCTGCCACAAATGAATGTCATCAAAATAGTCATGATTGTGTCTTCCTTGGTTCTTCTCCTCAGTAAGTTACCTCCGGCCAAAGATCCACACCCGTGACACCCAAGAACTGGCAGCCCCTCCAATAGCCTGCCGGTGTTGGGGAGAATAGCACCTCTCCTCCTAGCTCGGCCCGAACTCCACCTTTACAAGAATTCATAGGAGCTCTGGCACCACTCCGGAGCTCCGACCACCGACAAGAAAGTAGTTGTACATGAGATGGTATCAAACTGAACACAAGAAGATTAATATATCATTCATCATAAAGCACTAAACTATCGGCAAGCTCCTCTATCCCTCTTCCTTGTGGCCGCCGGCAGCCCGACAACTCTTCTTCTTCCTCTCCATATGCGTCTCGTCGGACCGTCTACATGGACCAACTGCCTCTTCCCCCCTCCTCCAAGTGCACTCCTGACATTTTTTTTTTTGGAATGATAAATATATTAGAATCCACAAGTGATGATATACAAAGATAATTTTATGATGTTATACAAAGTACCCAACAATTTAGGACTTTGAGGACATCATCAATACTCATACAAAACATCTAAACTCTTAAGTCATTTTGAACTGCTCAAGCCTTCACATGCCATACATGTAATGAGGTTACCATCCAACACTTCTCATTCATTGGTCGCCTTGCATAGAAATTGCCCATGTCATCGCATGAATTCCATGAAATGAGGTTAACAAGACAGTTTTTGCCCTGTTCCGTGGCTGTAAGCTGCATCTCAGTCATGCCACGCACTGTCTACTTCAGGCCCTGTGCCAAATGAGGTTACCCAGGGTATTTCTGCTTCTGCAACTACACTCTGCTTGTCAATTTTGTTGCGTCAGGTCATGTGTCAACCGAGGTTATTCAAAGCATTTCTGGCTCTGTAAGCGCATACTGCCTACCAGAATTACTGCACCACACCCATGCACTGCACGCAAAAACCCTGCCATAAGATTGCACATTACCATAATTGCTACACCATGCCCAAGCAGTGCACACAA
The DNA here is from genome assembly GCA_038050645.1 of Hedychium gardnerianum. NCBI lineage: Eukaryota > Viridiplantae > Streptophyta > Magnoliopsida > Zingiberales > Zingiberaceae > Hedychium > Hedychium gardnerianum. The sequence continues at coordinate 715 of JBBUKS010043486.1, read as the reverse complement.
CCTCACTGCCTGCATACTCCGTATTGCTGGAAAATTGGGCATTCTTTAAATAATCTCACTGCTTGCAGAAATAATCTCACTGCTTGCTGAAATAACCTCACTGCTTGCAGAAATATTCTCACTGCTTGCAGAAATAACCCCACTGCTTGCTGAAATAACCTCACTGCTTGCAGAAACATAACCTCACTGCTTGCAGAAATCTCCATGCCTTTTGTGAAGTAGTTACAACATGTTCCTCCTTACATGACACTCCCTTTTGGTGTCTAATAGCACCAAACATGCTTGGTGTGTATAGACACCCAAATACACCAAAACTCACATTCAACACACCCTCATACATCATAGTCACATACAAAACACACTCACATACAACCATCCTCACCTAATGTCTACAAAACGTCATACATGCACTTGAATTTTATGAAATAATCTTTCAATACATGACATAACATTTTCAAAACAACTCTTGTTTCGTGCATTCCAAACAAGGTAGATCATGGAAGAGAAAGCCAAATGCCTTGCTTTTATTATCCTCCCCTTGCCTTTGTAGTGTTGCTAAAAGATACTAAAATAAGAATCCATGTTTGTAAATGCAAAAGGGATGTCCAACCATACCTTCACCTTGTCAAGAAGGGGCTTAACAATATCACAATCAAAGAAAATATGATTGTTAGATTCTTCAAGTTGGTGACAAAGAGCACATATCTTGTTTGAT
>JBBUKS010043465.1:0-10476 GCA_038050645.1 Hedychium gardnerianum | reverse complement strand
ATGAAAAGAGGAGGGCGGGCGGTGCTGTAGCCTTCTTGATGGGCAATGTAAACACGAACAAAATATCGCACAAAAAAATGAAGAAAGAATGTACCAAGACTTTTGTCTTGGATTAGTAGTGCAGGAGAGAGAAAATTACGTACAAAGAAAATAGAGGGGTGTTGCACCAACTTCAATTACCGAAAAACTTTCGAACAAAAAAAAAAATTGGATCAGAAGGGGTGATCGCATCGATTCTAATAAAGTAACAAAAAGCAAAAAAAATATTGCTCGAACGATGGTTTCACCAATTCAGAGCAACCTCACTCTGATACCAATTGAAGGATCAAAAAGAGCACTAGAGGGGGGGGTGAATAGCGTGTATCACTTTTTCACACTTTTCATAAAACATACGAGTAAAGGCAGCGAAAAAGAAACAAATAGAAACATAAACACATCAACACCTTTCTTTTTTACTTAGTTCACCGCCCGACGATGGCTAGTCCAAGGCCCGTACCCAAATGAGTCCTTTTGTTGGGTAATCCACTAATAGCACGAGAATTACAATGTAAAACTTGAAATGCAGAAATTAATAACAATACTGACAACTAGGAAAGTAGAAGCTCGAGCTTTGGTTGTCGGGGTAGTGTTACGACATTGTAGAATAGTTTTCGGAGCAGCATCTGAGCACAAAAGTCGTATAGTATCGTTGTTGGAAGTTGCTGGTCTAAGTCTTCTTTTATTGACCCATCCAGGTGCCTCTATTTGCATTGAGGCACCTCTATCTGAGTCGATCTGATCAGATCTAAGTTAGTCGCGCCTTATCTGCTTCCAACTGCCTCAATCCCTTTGAAGCGCCTCAATCATTGACATGGCTCGAACTGATCGTAGCGTGACTCTAGCGAGTCTATCCTAACCCAGGTGCCTCAATCCTTGTGAGGCGCCTTGTTGCTGACGTGTGCCGACCAACCAAAGGCTGCAACCTCATCCTACTTCATGCTGAGGTCATTGAGGTGCATCAATCCCTTTGAGGCGCTTGGTTCGTCTTGAGGCGCTTGGATCCTTCTAGGCTCCAGGTTCAACAGTTTTTAGGCTTTAGCTTCTGCATCATAGTGTTAGCACAGAAAAATATATAATAAATATAACAAATAATGTTCGCAGTCTTGGGACTATCCGATTCTGACTTTTGGGTTTCCGTGAAACTCTATGTCGAATCGACGCCTACTGTTCCCTCAATGGGGAACGCATCCTCACATACTCCTCTTAGGAGAGTTTACCTGTTGTCAAACATCTTAACCTCCAAACTGTTTGGACTTTTGCTCAGCATCCAATCTTGACCTCCGGGACTTTCCGCTAGACGTTCGGTCCTCAACCCGCCTAAACTCCTGTCTGGTGTCTACTTGGTGTCCTCGACCCCTAGGGCTTTTCGCCTAGTGTCCTCGACCCCTAGGGCTTTTCGCCTAGTGTCCTCGACCCCTAGGATTTCTGTCCGGTGTCCTCGATCTACCAAGCCTTCAACTAGTCCCTCAAACCAGGACTTCATTGCCCAATCTCCCTGATCAGGTCTTCTTGCCTAGTTTAACTGACCAGAACTTCATTGCCTAGCCTCAACTAGGACTTTCACTTTGCCTAAGTTCCCTTAGGACTTTCTTCTTGAGATTCTTACACACTCAGTTAGACTCATTAGATAACAACAACCCTTAACTTTGAACCTTTGTCATCTATCAAAACATAGGTTCGATTAGTTGGTACTTCTAGCACCAACAGTTATGGCTAGGAGTATCCAAATGGATTTAAGCATAGCTACTGGTGAGAGGGTTTCGTCATAGTCAACATCTTGCTTTTGACGATAGCCTTTCGCCACTAATCTTGCTTTGTAGGTAATTACATTATCATCCATGTCAGTTTTTTTTCTTGAAAACCCACTTGTACCTGATAGGCGTAATGCTTTCAGGTGGGTCTACTAAGTTCCAAACTTAGTTTTCATACATGGAATCCATTTTCGACTTCATGACTGCTAGCCACTTGTCCCTTTCTAAACTTTTCAGAACTTCCTCATAATCAGTAGGTTCCTTATCCTCAATGAGCAACACGTTATTTGATTCACTTATGAAAAATCCATATCTCTCAGGAATCGTATGTATCCTACCAGATCTACGAAGAGGTAGTGTTTCCATAGTTCAGTCGATAGCTCATCCTTATGAGTAATCGATTGTGGTTCTTGACTAGGCATCTCTTCTGTGTCTATTGGAGTATCTTGAACTTCCTTAAGTTCAACTTCACTCTCACTATTTTCCTGCAAGAAAAACTCTTTCTCTAGGAATACAACATGCCTTGAAACAAACACCTTTTGTTCAAAGGGATGATATAGTTGGTAACCTCTAGTTTCTTTAGGGTAATCAATAAATAGACACTTATTCGATTTAGCATTCATCTTGTCTGATGTTGTCCTCTTCACATAAGTAGGACAATCTCATATATTCAAATAAGATAGATGAGGTTTCTTACCACTCCACTTCTCAACTAGAGTAGTAGAGACTACCTTCGGGACTCTGTTTAGCAAGTAAACAGTTGTCTCTAATGCATAATCTCAAAAGAATTTGGGAAGACTTGCATGATTCATCATTGACCTAACCATGTCCAATAGAATTTGATTTTGCCTTTCGGATACATCATTATGTTGTGGCATATAAGGCGGAGTCTATTGAGATAATATCTCATTGTCCCTTAGATAATCTTGAAACTCCTAACTTAAGTATTCACCACCTTAATCGGATCAAAGTATTTTAATACTTTTGCCAAGTTATTTCTCTACTTCATTTCTAAATTCTTTGAACTTTTCAAAGGCTTTAGATTTGTATCTCAATAGATACATATACCCAAATCGTGAGTAATCATCAATAAAGGTAATGAAGTAGTTATAACCTCCTTGTGCTTGAGTTGACATCGATCCACATATATCAATATGTATAAGGCCGAGCAACTCTCCCACCAGTTCACCTTTTCCAGAAAAAGGTAACTTAGTCATGTTGCCTTTTAAGAATGAGAGACATGTATCAAATGAATTCAATTCAAATGATTTCAAACTATCAACCTTTTGTAGTTCGGACATGCGTTTCTTACTTATATGGACAAGACAATAATGCCACAAGTAAGAGGTTATCTGATCATCCAGCATGCTTGTTGCTCGTTTCGATATTAAATACATCATTTGATATATCTAGGGCATAGATGTCATTGCATAATGTTCTAGTCCCATAAAGAACGGCATTCAAAGTTATGTAACAACAATTATTACTAAATGTCAAATGAAAATATTTTCTAATTAAACAAGAAATAGAAACAATGTTCTTTATTAATGCAGGAACAAAATAACAATTATCTAATTCCAAAAATAGTCCAATAGGAAGCTTTAACAAATAAGTTTTGATGGCTACAGCTGCAACCTTTACTCCATTGCCAACTCGCAAATTTGATTCTCCCTTGACCAGTCTTCTACTATCCCTTAGCCCCTGTATGTCATTACATATATATGAGTTACACAAAGTATCTAATATCCAGGTGTTAGAGGAAATAGTATGACATTCAATAACGAAGATACCTGAAGTAGATGGGGCATCAGATGTCATCTTCTTCTTCATGGACTCAAGATAGATATTGCAGTTTCTTCGCCAGTGACCCATCTTGCCACAATGGTGACATGGGTCTTTTAGTGTCGGTTCTACTGACTTGGCCTTTTCTTTTCTTTTCTTTGGCTTGATGTTTTGACTTCCTCTTAGAATCTTTCTTCGAAGAGTCAACTAACATCACAGTCTTCTTATCTTTCTTATAGAATGTTTCATAGTCTTGAGCATGTTGATCAACTCAGGAATCGAGAATTCAATACGGTTCATCCAATAGTTTATCACAAACTGTGAATAACTTTCAGACAAACTATGCAAAATTAAATCAATATTTAATTCATGATCCATCACAAAAATAAGTGATTCCAGTCGCTCAATGTAGTAGTTCATCTTTAGTATATATTGCACGGCACATGAACCCTCTTACATCCGTGAGTGAAAGAGAAGCTTGGAGATATCGAACCATTTAGATCTCATTTGCTCATCAAACAACTCACGCAGATAAAAAATAATAGTATGAGCATCCACATGCTCATGCTGTTTTTGTAATTTGGGAGACATCGAGGCTAGCATGATGTAGCTTGCCAGATCTGAGTCAATCATGTGCTTTTGATAGACCAACCTTTGGTCATCAGTAGCATCATCTACAAGAGGTTCGTGAAGAGGCTCTTTGAGGACATAGGCTATCATTTCATATTTGAGAAAATTCTCAAATTTTGATACCAGTCCAGGAAGTTCGGCCCAGTCAGTTTGTTCGTGTCTAAAATTGAGCACAAATTCAAAGACATCATGCGTAATCTAATAACCTAGAAATACAAAAATAAGAAAATATATGATAGATGATTTTTATAAATGTAAATAATTTACATACATATAAAATCCCATTTATTTATCGAATTCAAGGGCCCTTACTTTGAATTCAGGAAATCGTAGGTTTTCTCCAAGTGGGTTGATATCCACCATAGATAAGAACAATCTTGGAGTGAGTCCATGAAGTCATTCTTAGCTATAGTGGTAGGTATCACATATATCAATTATATATTGCTTATACATAACTACTACATTATATTATCAACTAATTGATATTCGCATAAACATTGGGTTGTTAACTCATTAACAAGTATACATCTTATGTATATCACCCAACTTCACCCCTATCCACATTAACCTTGGAGTGAGTCCAACAAGCTAATACTTCAAGTTAAAGCTGACTCGTTAATCGTGAGATCGTATCTCAATGATTTGAACATATCTAATTTCAGGTCAAGCTTGAAGTGAGCCTAACAACCCAAAAAAGAAATTAGTCTCTGGTTTTTACCATATTAATAGAAGGTGTAGACTTTAAAATTGACGTAAGAGATTTAGGTCTCATCGTCAACATAACATCACAAGCATGACATAAATGATGATATGATACATCACATACATGACATAAATAATGATATGGCATATCACACGCATGGTATAAATATGGCATGACATATATAAATATGACATGATATAATTAATGCAACTAATCATGATAAATTATATGGCATGGCATAATTAATGCAACTAATTATATCATGGTATAACTCATGTCACAATTGTCATAGATTCTATTAGGGTTTAGAATTTGATTTCCATAAATCAAGATGTTGGTGCAGGGAGCACCATAATCAAACCTATATTTTGATGTTATCAAAGGTTCAAAGTTAAGTCTTATTTTTATATGATGAACTAATCTAGTGTATAAGATCTCAACTCTGAAAGCCCTAGTAGGTTTAGAGGACCCAATACTAGACAAGGAAAGTCTTAGAAGATCATGGAACCAGGCAAGTGGATTCGATAGGTTTGGAGGACCTGATATCGAATCAAGTGGAAGCCCTGGCAAGCCGATCCAATGCTGAGAAAAACCCTAGTAGGTCTGGAGAACCCGATACTAGGTAAGGGAAGTCTCGACAGATCGTCGAATCAAGTGGAAGGCCAATCCGATGCTAAGCAAAGTCCAAATAGGTCTGGAGGACCCGATGTTTGGCAGGTGAGTTGAGGTAAGCAAACTAGAGTTAGTGTAGTGGGGTCATGTCTCAGTAGGACAAACCTTAGGCGTTCATCCAACTAAAGAAACCAACAAAAGTTTCTAAGTTTAGATCAAGATAGGACGAATTGTCTTACTCAAGCATTACTTTATTTGACTAACTCTTCGTTGCAGGATTCCTACTATATAGTCTGTGCTAACTTTGTTTTGTAGGTAAATAAAGTTTTGAGATTATTTGGTTCGTTCGACCGAACATAAGGATCAGTCGACCGAACAAATCAATATGGCACAACATCGAAGAGAGTTTGCAAAGTTGGAAATTCAGTGGGATCTGTCGACTGATTCAGAGGATCAGTCGATTGATCAAATATGACAATAAATAGAGATCAGATCGAATCAACGCAGAAAAGGTAAACACATGGATCAGTTGACTGATCAAGCGTGATTTCTGGGATCGAACAAATCGGATCAGAGAAAAGAAGGAAAGGTGTGGGTTCAGTCGATTGATAGGAGGATCAGTTGACTGATCGATTTATCAGTTGATGGAATGCAGCCTATAAAAGAAGCCCTCGGGGTCCAAGCCGAGAACAACTCTCTTTAGTGCTTCATTTCATCTCTACTACTGATCGTGTGAGTGCTGTTGCTGCTACGACCCACCGACAACCTACACCAATCTTCTACTCTTAAAGTTGTCGGTATATCTTTATTTTACTTGCATCATCTGTAATTGTAAATCTCATACTTATACGATCTTATTTCTTCGAAAGAACTATAATAGTGATTAACCCATCAATAAAATCCGAAGGATCGTGGGTTCTTAGAGTAGGAGTTGGCTAGGCTCCGAACCAAGTAAAACTAAACTGCGTCTGTGTCTTATTTTATTTTTTGTTGCTATCACTTTGATTCAATTTTACGAATACGATAAAAGAAAAGATTTTAATCGGATTAGATTCACACACCCCTCCCTCTCGTCTCCAACGATCCAACATAACTTACTTAGCATAAGTCAACTATGTGATGTTGGTTTTGTAGTTAAGTTTTTATTCTCTGAATGCTTAATAAATTACACTAAATGCTCCAATATGCATCTTAAAGAATTTAGATAAAATAATATTTACTCAATAAATCTACCTAGACCCTCACTTGACACAACAAGAAGAAACATGGTTGTGGCATAGGAGATTAGCTCACACCCATGTTAGAAATATACTAAAAGTAAACAACATTGGATTAGTTAGAGGATTACCCAAACTAGGAATTCCAGAAAACAAAATTTGTAATCCTTGCCAATAAGAAAAAAAAACAAAGTCAACACACAAACTAACTAACCGAAGTCGAACAAATACAATACTTGAACTACTACATTTAGATTTGTTTGATTCTCATGGAGTTAAGTCAATTAATGGAAACTTATATTATTTAGTTATAATTGATGATTACTCTAGATACACTTGGGTAAAATTCTTAATACATAAAAATGAAATATTTGAAATATTTAATATTTTTTGTAAACAAATAGAAAATGAAAATGACTAAAAAATTAAAAAAAATAGAAGTGATAATGGGGGAGAATTTAAAAATCATAGGTTTACAAACTTGTGTCTAAAAAATGGGTATCATCACGAATTTTCATGCCCGAAGACCCCCCCCCCCCCCAATAAAATGGATTAGTAGAACGAAAAAATAAAACTCTATAAGAAGCAGCAAGGTCAATGTTAAATGAATACAATCTTATTAACTATTTTTGGGCAAAAGCTATTAATATGGCCTGCTACGTTTAAAATAGAATTATAATAAATAAACTACAAAATAAAACACCCTATGAAATTTATTTTAATAAAATACCTAAAAATAAAATACTTAAGAGTATTTGAATAGAATATACACATTTTAAATATCAAAGATCACCTTGAAAATTTTACATAAAAAACTCAACAAGGAATTTTTCTAGATTACTCATCTAATAGTAGGGCGTATAGGGTATATAACAAAATAACACTAAAAGTTGAACAACTAATGTTAAATTTGATGAAAATTCTAACTCTAAGGATTCTAACTTAAATCAAGAATAACTCAATTTTGAGAAAACAAACAATGAAGATTATGAAAATACAACTCAACACGAAAAAGAAAGACTAAATCAACTACAAGAAGAAAGTCAAAATGAACAAGAAGTTTGACGCCGGGCAGGATAGCAATTATCCTGCAGGCTTGACGAAAAGGAGAAGTTGAGGAGAAAAAAATAAAAGGGATCAATCTAAAACCAAATTAAGAAACTTTATTAAGAATTAGAGGATAATTCCTCAACAACTAGATAGGACTCTTAAATACACTCACATCCTGAGACATACAAAGGAAAGAAATACAAATATATAGACCTCAATTCCAATCTTATAAAGAAAGGAAAGAGATCTTACCCGAAAAGGAAAAAAACATAACAGAAAGTGATTAACTCAAAATAGGACTTGAATCAAGACAAATCCTCTTCTATAAATACAAGGAATACCAAAATTATCCTAAATAACAAAAAAATTGAAAATTACCAAAAAAAAATAGCAAAGAGACTCCGAAAAGAGCTTAAATGATGGAATTTGAGCCCAAAACTTGGCGGTTATAAGTTCTCCCATAATAAACGTAGATCTTCAAATTTCGCTCATGTGGCCACCGACGGACCCTAATTCCGACACCGAGTCAAAAGTTATTGACCTTTGAAGGTCAAAGGGTCATATTGGGTTAAGCTTGCATCAAAGTTGAACCAAATCAAGTAACACTACTTATAAATCCAAACCATCCAATTGAACAAATCTTACGTGACCCAGAACTAAGAGTCCAAACTCGATCAGACTTTAGAAACATAAGTCAAATAACCTTAATTTTTAAAATTGAACCCAAAATAATAAATGAAGCATTGCCTAAACTAGACTGGGTGATTGCAATGCAAGAAGAGTTAGCTCAATTTGAAAGAAATGAAGTTTGGGACTTAGTGCCTCCACCTAAAAACAAGTCAATTATAGACACTAAATGGGTTTTTATAAATAAATTAGATGATAAGGGAGAAATCATTAGAAAGAAAGCTCGTTTAGTTGCTAAAGGATTTAGTCAAATCGAAGGACTAGATTACGACGAGACTTATGCCCTGGTAGCTAGACTTGAATCCATCAGAATGTTACTCGCCTATTCAACAAATAAAGGATTCAAGTTGTACCAAATTAATGTTAAATTTGCATTTTTAAACGGGCTAATTAAGGAGGAAGTGTATGTAGGTCAACCACCTGGCTTTAAAGACTTAAAAAATCCAAATTATGCGTTTAGATTAAAAAAAGATGTTATATGGGTTAAAACAAGCACCTAGGGCTTGGTATGAAAGACTTTCTAGCTTTCTAAGCTCAAAGGATTTTAAGGAAGGACAAATTGACCCAACGCTTTTTATAAAAACCCTTGGAATAAATATTTTTATAGCTCAAATCTATGTAGATAATATAGTATTTGTGGCTTAGCCAATTCAAAATTTCTAAAAGAATTTATAACTCTGATGGAAAATGAGTTTGAAATAAGCTTAATAGGTGAATTAAATTTCTTTTTAGGACTACAAATAAAACAAACCAAAGAAGGTAATTATATACACCAAAATAAATATACAAAAGAATTAATTTGGAAATTTCGTATGAAAAATGCTAAAGAATTAAAAACTCCTATGGCAACCAACATAATGTTAGATAATGACTCAAATGGTAAACCAGTAGATCTAAAGTATTACAGAAGTGTAATAAGTAGTTTATTATACTTAACTGCAAGCAGACCTGACCTATTATTTGCAGTAAGTATGTGTGTTAGATACCAAACTTGTGCTAAAGAATCTCACTTAACAAATATAAAAAGAATCTTTAGGTTTCTTAAAGGAACAATTAACATAAGAATGTGGTATCCTAGAACTGCCAACTTTGAACTGGTTGGATATTCTGACTCAGACTATGCTGATTGTAATTTAGATAAAAAAAAGTACAAGAATGGATCGAAGAGAGAGTTGATACTGAGCCTCATATCCCAAGGCTTCTTTTGTAGGCTTCATCTGGTTGACTGGAAATCATTCAGTCGACTAAAACCTTTTGCTCTACTAATCCTTCTATCAGGCGATGGGTCCATCTTCTTTCCTTGCTTGCTCTGATCCGATCTGATCGATCCTGTGAAATTTGCTTTTTCGGTCGAATGAACCCTATCTAGTTGACTGGACCTCTGAATTTCCTTTACTGTGACAATCTGATCATATATGTTCTACACTTTCCAAAGTTGTTCAATCGACAGATATACCTTATCAGTCACTGGACAGTTGTTTCCTTCTTTGAATGATATGAATTTATCTATGCTTATCCATTTGAATTGGTCGACCGAACCACCATGTTCCGTCGATCGATCCCTTAATTCAACCCAATTTTTTATTTTCTACAAAACAGAGTTAGCACAACAAGAATAATAAAGGTAGTCCTGCAAAATAGAGTTAAAACAATATGATTATGCATGAGTTAATCTTGACAGTTAGGACTATTTGATCTCAACTTAGAAACCTCCATTAATTTTTTCAGTGGGATCAATCCCTAAGGTTGTCACAACTGGGACAGGTCTTCACTGCCTTCCGAAACAGAAGACCTTTCCAAGACTTACCCTATTTAACTATCAAACATCTGGTCTAACTAACCAATTTGGACTTCTTCTATTAAATAAAAATATATTTAAAAAAAAAGGGTGTTAATCAAGGGATGACCTTAAGGAAATTCTAGGAATGTTTGGAAAATAATTTTGGGGCTTAAACGAATTATTAGGGATTAACTAAAGTTATCCTTATTTAAATTGGGAGTTGAT